>WUAP02153054.1:0-10671 GCA_015163945.2 Stichodactyla helianthus
AGTGGTTTTATAAAATAGCGCCGAAGATATGGGCGACCGAAGTTGGCTGCCTTTACAAAGGAATGTATGGAAAAATACGTTGGAGGCAAGCTGATGCCTTCCAACATGATTTTTACATACATTCCTTCGGACATCGTTCCTGGATTGTCGTACGAATGCACTGACTTTTGAACAAAATATCAAATTGATTTCTCTAGTTAGCTCTCTAAATAAAAGGAAGAAAATCTTCAATCAAGTTAGAAAAATGATGTTTTGCTTGTATTTAGAGAAACAGATAAACAAATCAAGTAATGAATTTGTTCAAAGGTCAAAGCATTCGTACGGCAATCTGAGAACAATGTCCGAACATTTATACCACGTGACGGCTATCGCCAAAAAGGTCCATTTTTTGAAGAGGAATATACAGGTATTTCATCGATGATTATATATTAATTACTTAAGGCTGGGACAAAAACACGATGAGACGTTGCTTCCAACGGGTAAATCTCATCGTGTGTCGACTCGTGCAACTGTTGCGCGCTACGTCTCCAGCGACTTCGCAGTAGTAGAAACGAGTTGTATCATATGTCCGAGCCTTTACTATACGACGCGCTCTTTTCGAGTAAAAATACGGTGTTCTGAGAGCAAACGCGTGCAACCTGTTTGGATCTACATACCTAATACAATTTTCGTGTACTAACCTCTGTATATTTCCTCCAGAACTCTTTAGTAGTGTCGTATCTCAGCTACTGTGATTTCTACCGTCCTCGATTCTTCATCCTGGAAAATGTTCGTAACTTTGTGTCTTTCAAACGAAGTATGATCTTGAAGCTGACACTTAGATGCCTGCTACGAATGGGATATCAGGTAAAGGCATAACAATTTTCTTTCAAAATTTGTGGTGGTCTTGTTGTAATTTTGATAGAAATGCAAATTAGGTGGCAGTTCATAGATGCTGCTTAATTTTGTTAACGATTCTGTATTTACAGTGCACGTTTGGTGTTCTACAAGCGGGTTGTTATGGAATTCCTCAAACTAGACGAAGGTAACTGGCCATGGCAGCAGTCTCCAGGAGAAGTTCTTGTACGCATTTACTCTAATTGCCACTGGATCTCTGAGAAGCCTCTATTGATCGCGTCACATTTTGTGCTTTTGACCTGTTCATTCAGGGCTATTATGGATGGTAGAAGTTGCAGGAAAGATTGCTACGTTCATGTCCCAATACGTTCCCCTACAAACTATCAATACCTACTTATTTTATGATTCGGTTGGTTTTGCTCTAGAACTACTGTGTAGGAACATGGCGGTCGCCTACAGCCAAGATTCTTTCCAGAGTTCATTCAGGAATTTTCTTTCATTTTTACATCCTTTGATCTGACCTGGTGGCTGTTGTAGACAACGTTCTTCATAAATATGCGCAACGTACCTCTAAAATTGATTCTTATTAAATATATAACTCTATTGTTTGATTCTCTAGGGCTATCATAATGGCGGCTGCTCCAGGCGAGATCCTCCCCCAGTACCCAGAACCTTCTCACTGCTTCAGCCCACGCGCATGTCAGCTGACTGTCAAAGTCGATGATAAAGTATTCAAATCTAACATTACCCGGTCTTGTTCTGCACCGTATCGTACTGTTACCGTACGAGATGCTATGTCGGACTTACCGGAGATTGTCAACGGGGCTTCGACACCGGATATATCATACAAAGGCGAAGCAATATCACACTTCCAGCGACAGGTTTGTATTATGGTGCAAGAAAAACAAACGCATTCCCATGGATGCAAATAAAATATACAGTGATTAACTTCCTTTTTTCGAGATTCGATGAAAGAATAGACCAATTCCAAGTCTCATAATCGTATGCATAAACAACTCAAGCCTCATAATGATGCGATAAAACAATACGTCGTCATTGTTTTATCTCATCATTATGAGGCTTGAGTTGTATATGCATACGATTATGAGACTTTTGGAATTGGTCTATAGACCTTTATCGAATTCGCAAAATACCGCTGTACGTCTAGATTACAGACTCGCTTTTGCAGGGTTAGCCTCACCTCAGTGTCAAAATATTCATAAATACCAACGATAAAAGGAAGGTTAAACAACTGCAAAAATACAAACACTTTGAAATCCCAAGGACCTTCACTGAAACACGTGAATATTCTACCCAAAAACGAGGCTAACCCTGCATAACAGAGATTTCGAAACTGGAGTATTGCGAATATCTGCGGAGGCGAGTAAGTTGTGCGCTGTTTTATGTACCAAAATACTCAGGCTGGCAATAGAGGGATTTTATTCAACCCGTGAAACAAGAAACGAATAGTTAGACAAATAGACACAAAAGAAAACATTGGAATTAGTCTCTGCTATTATCTATGACAAATAACTATTTCTACCAAGTAGATGAGTCTTGGCTAGATTGCCTGTCAATTTGGACTTTGTACATACAACCGGCAGACATCCTGTCGTTCATTTGTTTGTTTGCTTGCTTGTTCACTCGCTCGCTCGCCTGATTGGTCGCTTTTCCGGACTACACCGTACAATAGGAAACGACAATACAACGCAATAGACCTCTTTAGCTTGGGTGTAATGTTTTCCCATTTCAGATGACGTGTCACTCCTTTGGGTTTTATTTCTTTGTTTCTCTGAAACGCTTGAGAAGATACGTTAATATGGATGAACCTGAAACAAAGAATCGTATTCCCAAGAGGATGACACGTGGTCTAAAATGGGAAAACATTACGCCCAAGCTAAAGAGGTCTATAGATAGCTTAAGGTATGAGATTTATACCTCCTCCTACGCCTCCTTGGTGAGTTATTTAGCTTTTCATTAGACTTTCTGTTCTTGTATCCCATGTATCAGATTCGAGGGGACCAGTACCAGCCGGTCTTGAGGGACCACATTTGCAAAGAAATGAGCGCTTTGGTTGCAGCTCGTATGAAGCACATCCCACTGGCTCCTGGTTCAGACTGGAGAGAGCTACCCAATATCGTAGTTCGTCTAGCAGATGGAACGTCTACCAGAAAACTGTAGGTTGAAAAAAATATTCCTAATGGTGATGATAGGCATGTTGTTGATGGTTATGATGATAGTGGTAGTGGAGTTGAAGTAATACTTGATGATGATTATGATGGTGGTGGTGGTGTTGATGCATGATGATGATGGTGGTGGTGATGTTGATGCATGATGGTGATGATGGTGGTGGTGGTGATGTTGATGCATGATGGTGATGATGGTGGTGGTGGTGATGTTGATGCATGATGGTGATGATGGTGGTGGTGGTGATGTTGATGCATGATGATGGTGGTGGTGGTGGTGGTGATGTTGATGCATGATGATGGTGGTGGTGGTGGTGGTGGTGATGTTGATGCATGATGATGATGGTGGTGGGGATGTTGATGCATGATGATGGTGGTGGTGGTGGTGATGCATGATGATGATGGTGGTGGTGGTTGTGGTGTTGACGCATGATGATGACGACGATGATGATGGTGATGATGATGTGGCTCAGGTCAAGAGAGGAGCTTATAGCTTGTTTCGAACTGGTGTGAAGTCAGTGATCTGTTGTGAGATTGTCCTTTATGAGACTCACTTAGTCTTCATTTGGGTGATACTTTATAGGAGGACCTTATGCATGTGACTGATTTGAATGTTTTGATAGGACCAAATGCTCATTAATTATTCATGAGTGTTTTAAGATGGTTTAAATGATTTTCTTTTCCAGGGTGTACCTTCACCATGATAAGAAAAACGGCAAAGGATCTAACGGTAGATTACGAGGGGTTTGCTCATGCGCAGAGGGTCGACAATGTGATCCAGCTGATCGACAGTTCAATACTCTAGTCCCATGGTGTTTACCGCATACCGGAAATAGACATAATAATTGGGCGGGGCTTTATGGACGGCTAGAATGGGACGGCTACTTCAGTACGACCATCACAAATCCTGAACCAATGGGAAAACAGGTATAATATATTTTTAATATGAAGAGTTTTTTCTGCATTTGGTTTGTTATGGACTGACTTCAGCTTAGTTGCTAATAAAATATACCTATTTCAAAAAGATTGTCTCAGCCAAAGGCGATAAGCAGTAGGTGATAGGCAATAAGCGATATTATTATATGGCTACGTTAGTACGCGCGCTCTGATTGGCTTATTTCCGGTCTGATATTTTCGCATCTCAGACCGGTAAGTTAAGTTCGCCTGTCTTTCGTCGACGCAGCTAAAAAAAGCAATATAATAAACGATTTATTAACCTCGCTTGCTCGGTCTGTATGGGAAAATATCAGACCTCGGTCTTTTATGTACTGACCTCGCCTAACGGCTCGGTCCGTACTGTCAAGACCTCGGTCTGATATTTTCCCGTACAGACCTCGCGCTCGGTTAATAACCTCTTAAGAGATAAATCATTCCAAGACCCAAGAATAGCTGGAATGACTCTGAATGTTTTGATTTCCAAGAACATGGAGCTTAGTGGTGAGATATTCAATGTTGTTTGCAGTCGACGAAACCATTTTAAAGGCCTCGATTATTTGTGTTTACTTGTATACCCATAATTCCTTTCCGTCTTGGAATGACGTATCGCCTAGTGGCTCCGACAGCCTTTTTTGACAAGAGTTTCATTCGTTATATCCTTCAACATAGCGAGCTTGTCTTGTTATTTCATTGTTTTGCAAGGAAGGCTAGTAAACTGTACTCTTTACTAATCACAGATTAGACCGAGATGAGAAAGAAAGAAAAACAAACTCAAAAAGCTGGGATTTTAATTTTTTATATTTAGTTATTCAGTTTTGTTGTTGTTGTCTAATATGTTGGCATTTCGTGATTCACAGGGGCGTGTGTTACACCCTGAACAACATCGCGTTGTCAGCGTACGAGAATGTGCTCGTTCCCAAGGCTTCCCGGATACCTACCGCTTTTTTGGTAACATTTTAGATAAACATCGACAGGTACTAAGTGAACGCTTTATCACAATAGTGTACTGCGCCGCGTTGACCTCTTAAGCTCATAATGGCGAGCATAATGCTTTAAATTTTAATGTTTCATAAAACTTTGGTATTTCCATTCGAGAGATGTTTATCAAACTAAAATTTGAAAGTTTGAGGAAAAAAGTTTAAATCCTTAAGGACTTGAAGCATTTTAAATTGAGAAACCATGAAAATAAGGCCGCTCAGGCCTGATTTCTCAATTCCATACAACAGGGTTCGTACGGGTCATGGAAAACCTGGAAAATCATGGAATTTCGTAATATAGTTTCCCATTCCTGGAAAGTCATTGAATTTAGTATAGGTCATGGAAAGTCATGAAAAATTGTTTGCAAAGAACAGTGAAAGTTTTCAAAAGGTATCAGTTAATTTTGGTCATGGAAAATCACAAAGTCATTGAAAAAGTCATTGAAAGTCATGGAATTTGAAAATGTGAAGAAAGTACGAACCCTGTACAAAGTTATGTAGTTTTGATCCACAATACCTTTTTGAATCTTGTTGCTATACGTATAAGTAAGAAAAACCTCGAAAAACAGGCAAAATTTTAAAACTAATAAGCAATGCAGAAAAAGATCAAGGACAAAATACGGATGCTACAGTTGATTTATTTTCTACAAATGTTTAATTGTTGATTTTAGGTTGGAAATGCAGTACCACCTCCGTTGGCAGCTGCTATCGGCCGAGAGATGAAAAAGAGCCTGGAGCAGAAGCTATGTGAACCTGTCAACCCATCGCCTATGGATATCACAGATTAGTGAAAATTGATGATTTTCGCGCTTGATACGTATTCTGGCTTTCGCTCCGATGTTTTGGAGTTATTGAGAATATCATTGTCACACAATGCAACGGCATGTCCCATGTACATAGCCTCACGCTTTTATATTCTTATTACGTACTGTATGAAAAACTCTGATATAGTGACTGCGTTTTTGCCAGTCAAAAACATAATCATATTGATATGTGTCACGAAGTTTTTGATATTACACTTTTTAGTGATAAAATCCTTACCTAATGGCACAAGTGTCACGCATTATTTGAGACTTTTGTAATAAGAAAGTGGAACTATTATTGTCACACAATAGTTGCCCATTTTTATTGTAACTAATTAATTTCACTTATTATTTGTGATTACATACGAGTTTTCAGTCTTGCATCTTTAAAATCTTAATAAGCTTTTAAAAACACAAAATGGCGATGTTTGTATCTTTTCTTGGATCCTAAACTTTGCAGACTATTTCTGTTTACCAAATTCAAGAAAAGACTAGTAATGTACCTGGTTAATTGAGTTGCCGAACGGCGTGAACAAAAAAATAGTTCATCTTATGTCTAAAAATCCTTAGGGACTGGTCAATAAGTAAGGGGGAGCTGGAAAATAAAATTTATGAAGGTAGTTGTATTAGTGGCCCAGCCCTTTTCTTAGTGCACAAAAATTGATAACCACCCATAACTAGTGCTCATTTTCTCTTGACCCACAGGCTGAATTATTTAGAAACCCCCTTAGCAACGCGATTTTTTTCGAGCCGCGTCATTTCACCAGTCTTCCTTTGAGCCTGTTGGAATTATTTTTATCGTATTTGTTATTTTAAGTACAGATTGTTATTTTTTATTACATATTCAATAAAGTGTTTTAAAAAATCTCTTTAAGTGCCTAGTCGTTCTAGCGCTTTGCGCACTAATTTGGGGCACTATCAATCACACACACTACCACTACATTTGCTGTTTTAAGCATACAACTCTCAGCTCACATGCTGATTTTTACGGAGGGAGGAAAACCGGAGAACCGGGAGAAAAACCCTCTTGGCAAGGGAGAGAACAACACATCTAACAAACTCTACTCACATGTGGCATCCACAGGGATCGAACCAGTGACCCGACCCGTTGGACTCACCGTAGTGAGAGGCTAACGTTTTACCGTTTTTAAGCACGTGTATCTTTAGATGTATATGAAGAGAAAGATGACTAAGTAAAGAAAGGGATAAGTCAGTGCTGGACGTATAGAGGTTTTGCACGACCACGTGACGACAGTCATGTTGCATGGCAAAAAATAGAATCTCTTCCCTAAGAAATTGAATTCTTTCTCGTGTCATACAACGATTTTATTGTTTCTGCCGTGCAAATCCTCTATTGACCAATTCAAATATGGCGGCTATTTTAACCTTAATATTTTAGGGAAAGTAATATGTATATTCCCGGGTCATTAAAGTCAATTGTAAGATAGCAAGATGCGTTCGTTATGGACTGCGCAAAATAGTTGTTGCTAATTATAAAATAACTACGATATAAATAACGCGAACCAACCTTAACTAGCAAACACTGTACCTCTTTACCTTTGTTGTTTGTTTACCCATTTCAGCCCACGTGATGTCACTCTTGGGAATTAATCAGTCTTTCTTATGTTGATAGGTTCACATTTTCATAATAAAAAACAATTCCCAAGAGAGTGCCACGTGGTCTGAAATGGGAAATTTGCATACGAAGGTAAAGAGGTCTACAGAACTCCTTAACAGTTCGAAATTATTTCGAAGACTTTCTTTCTCAAGCAATTTCTTTGATTTTCGAGGGCTTTTCAAGTGCACTTGAAGACAAATTTTAAATTTGAAACAATTTTTCTTTCAAAGTCGGTCTGTTTCTTTTTGTCCATTCCCAAGGACAGCTGGTATATTGCTTTATCTTTTACTACTACTTTCTAGTACTTTTACTCCTATCCTTGAGCCTTTGTGTCTCTGAGGAATCAATGAACAAGCTATCCCCATTCATAATCTTCCAGAGGCACTCCACCAATGACCTTCAATATTGAAAGCTCTATCATGGGTGAAAGATCTAAATCATCATCACTGTCATGGCAGGTGCACACTTTTCTTGATCTTAAATAAAGTCTTACAATTCTGATCTTGTGTGCTTCTGTATAGTTGCATCAATCGAATGGCACTGTATTCTCCCAAATTGTGATAGTTCTACCCGAATCTTTTGATCTTTGAAGTTAGATAAATCCATGATCATTTCATCAGCCTTAATAAATGATTGCCCATTAGGGAAGAAACGGCCTTTGCAAGTTTGAATACCTTTCAAAGTTGCTTGTTGTGATTGGCAAGTCAACTGATCAACTATCATCCTTTTGATACGGTTGCAAGTAGATATGCTTCAATCATCTTTTCTAAAGTGTTTCCAACCAGACTGAATTTTTTGTTTTTTTGTTTGCTTGTTTGGTTTGGTTTGTTTTAATTGAAAGGGATGATGATGATGATGATGATATCCCGCAACAAAGCCTAGGTAAAAACTCGTCTTACTGAATGAAAACTTTCAAGAAATTGAACAAATAAAGATACCATAATAATAATAAATTTATTAGTGTCATAGCTTCTAGCAGAGCACACGTGCTCCAGTAATCGGGGACACAAAGGATGGCTTCTATTAGTGCTCTTTTCGTCTAAGAAGCATCTTGTAATTTCTCTGTGCTCTCATTATTTTGTTCATTAGTTTTTCAAAAGGCAATAAACCTTTGGGCGTAATGCTTTCCCATTTCAGATCACGCGTCATTCCCTTGTGTTTCATTTCTTTGTTTCTCGGAAACGCTTGAGAAGATACATTAACATGGATGAACCTCAAACAAAGAATCTTATTTCCAAAAGGATGACCTGTGGTCTGAAATAGAAAACACTAACGACAGAAGTAAAAAGGTCCATCTCCAAGAATCTCATCTGATAACTACAGAAATAATCCATCTGAAAATTGGACAAATAAATAAAAACAAGAGAAAATGAGGTAAGAGAAGGAATCCCTGGTACTGGGTTCTTTACCCATCATATCAGCCCTTCGTTCTATTTTTAGGTTGGTATTTATTTTGAGAATGGAACATGATTGGTAAGATCGTATGAGGCGAGGTCCCAAAACCGCTTCCGGTTAGAGAACATCATTCAAACTATATGACTTTTTCGGTTATTGAAGAGCTGACCCCGTGTAGAATCAATAGTGAGAATATCGTTAGAAGGGTGAGGGGCACTTTAAGTCTTGTAACTCTGGATCGCTTCCTGGCCGTTTCGCTGCATTAATTGCGGTACCATATTCTAGTGACCACAAGACGCTATAGCACAGCTCTTGTTATCTTCTGGTTTCTGTGCGCATTTATTACTCTAAGTCGAATGGTGGCGCTTGGTCCTGTTTTATACATTGTGGGGCTCATTCTCATCATCGTCTTACTTTTTATTAACGCAATTTGCATCTCCAGTTATCCACAGACACACAGTCCAGATCCAAGCGCAAGAGCAATCAGTACATAATACGATCTTACCAATCATGTTTGTTCACATATCATCGTTGTTTATTCATTTATTCATTTTGTTTGCTGGCGCTGCTTTTAGGAGAAACCTGGTCTTGGTTACCCAGACCCCTCTCAGCCAACCCTTTACTGCTGAGAAAGAGTCCGAGGGAAAAACGTTACTGCGCATGTCGATCCGCAAGCCACAATATCGCGGGCTATTATCGATGGTAGGCATTTTGCCTTAGAATCGTATGAAGAATACTCAATAGACCTAATTCGTTTGGGCGTAATGTTTTCCCAATTCAGACCTCTTGGCAATACGATTCTTTGTTTGAGGTTTATCCATATTAATGTATCTTCTCAAGCGTTACCAATTAAACAAAGGAAAAAGTCCCAAAGGAATGACACGTGACCTGTATTGGGAAAACAAATACGCCCAAGCGAATAAGGTCTATTGGTTTACCTTGTTAACGGTGGCGGATGGCATTTTTTTAATGGTTATTGAAAGATGTTTTGATATCCTACATCTCCTGATAATTATAATTATAGGTGTACGAGTATTATTTCCTGAGTTACGGGATGGAAAGAATGTATCGTGATCAATCTCAATAAAAAAATATATAGAAAATGATCTTGCTTCACCTATTTTGCGGTCGTACGGCCTTGAACAGAAACGAGCCTGAACCTGTAACAGATGTTTACAGGTAGATATTCTTGCAATCTAGCTTTCCTGAAAGTCTTGACGGAAATATCGAAGTGATATCATTTTGGCCGGCAAGAAAAGCTTTTCCATGATCAATGTCAATTAAAAATTATATAGGAAACGATCTTGTATCAACTTCTCTGAGTTCGTGTGACCAAAAAAATGGACGAGAAAGCTGTAACAGAAGTATAGAGGTAGATAGATATTCGTGTAAACTAGCTTTTGTTATCCATGTTGTTTTCGTTTTGGCCTCGATTGAATCGGAACACTTAATAGGTGATAAGTTGCAGAGGACGCAAAATGACCTAGTTGTTGTATTGACCAATCATCGTCTGAGCCATGCCAGATTTGAGCCATGCCAGGAGCAGCCTCGAGAGCAGCCGTCCTTTGATAAGGTTTCAGGGCCGTAGCAAAGCTAATTTTGTTTGGGGGGTGGGGGGGGCAGCTGAAATTGCTCAAACAATCGTTTGAAATACCGTGTATTCCAAGTAAAAAAAGTAACGTAGTCATAAAAAATATTGGGGGGGCCCGAGCCCCTCCCCTTCCTACGGCCCTGGGTTTAGACTAGACGACTAAATGTACTTGTAGGAAAAACTGAAACCCCTGGTTGGCAAAGTGCGGTAAATAATAGACCAAATCCACTTGGGCGGGACGGACGGGCGGGATAAATTCATTTAAATTTAGAATAAGAAAATGTGATTTGTCCAGTTTACTTGAAAACAATATTAATTGCTGTAAATT
>WUAP02153065.1:0-10671 GCA_015163945.2 Stichodactyla helianthus
TTCTTCTTCTTCTTCTTCTTCTTCTTCTTCTTCTTCTTCTTCTTCTTCTTCTTCTTCTTCTTCTTCTTCTTCTTCTCAGTCTATTGTCTATTTAAAATTCCCAGCACAAATTATGGAAAAACATCCCGGACCACAGGTGGTAAGACAATATCAAAACTAAAACACTACATGTATGTACTCTTAGACCTGCAGAGGTGTTGTTTAACAGACTTTTATTCCTTTTTGTCTGAACTCCGTTCTGTATTTTTTAGTTTAAAGAAACAATAAAATTCTTTCTTTGAAATCTAGTGTTATGTTAAAGCTTTGGTCGATTTAGTCAAACCTCGCAGTCCTCATGCATTTTGATTGAAACATTAGCGTCCTTCAAACTACATATTAATTCAATTTAAAAGCGCTTTAGAAACAACTTGTATTTATTTCAGCCTTGAATCATTTTGGTTTAAAGCAAAGAAAAGTCTTCTTTTCAAAAAAGAAGGGGGAAAAATCTATCTAAGTATTTTTTGGTAACTAAATCTATCACAAATAAGAGATACAAACGTATATCTTTACGCTTGTAAATATTCATCTGTGTTGGTTTGTAAACGGATGATATTTAAATAGTTTTGATTTCAACACAAGAAATAAACTAACCTAAATTTTCGACTGAAGTACTTCAGTCTTCATCAGAGTATATCTTTAATCAAGATAAAAGAAAAGTGCGTATGCTTTATTTCAAGAGGAAACGCAAAAAAAGGCTAGTCGATATGGGTAATATATACAACCCGAAGGCGATGAAGTTCAAATCTTCAAAAGTTTTTTCACTCTTTTTATAATAGATCCTAACAAAAAACTGGGCTAACTCAAAGGATATTTTTTTGGGGGGGAAAAATGCGTCACAAAAGAAAATAAGACGTACAGGAAAATTTATTTTTAATATATTTTTCGTTGGATAACTTTTGAGTCTGGATGAATCCTATAGCTAAATCTGATATTTCAATCCTGGCATTTCTAATGCTTCATATTTCTCAAAAAAAAAACTAAAAACAAACGCCCCTATATATCTAGTTTTCATCATTGTCAAATTCACAAAGAAACGAATGTTTTCAATAATTATACACCAAGTTATAAAAACGTTATTCAGATATGTTTTCATTCTTGGCCGCTGCAGTTAAACTAGATTTATTTTTTTAAGGAAAAAGACCTTGACTAATTATTTCATGTTTTGATATTTTAATTCTTTTATTCCAAAGGCTTGAATTCTATATTCCTTCAGGGTGATGTATCACACAAAGAAATTGATATTAGAAATGCCATTGTTGAAATTATAATTGAGCCTTGATGCAAAGGCAATGCTCTTGAGTTCGGTTCAGATGTGAATTCGATCGCCTGCAATTCGATTTCACTACACAATCCTTATTTTCGCTTTCACATGGTAAATTACATTTCAGAGCCATACAATAAAAAGAGAATCAAATAAATTATACTGGACTTCATTTCCCGATCGCTGTTGACACGGTGATGATGGTTTATTAAAAGGCTTGACGTAAATTGCCCAAGCGAAAACATAAATCTCAAAACGCTGCTTTCATCGCGAAAATAAATATGTATTAATTCCATTGAATCAAATGCTTTCTCAGTTTTGTTTGTATCTTATTGTTCCATCTTTCTAGATTATTAATTAAGTAAAAAAACTCTCAACTAAAGTACTTGGGTATTTTGTTAGTCTCTCAGATTAAAAGCGCAATTGTTTTGCCTTAAATCGTGTCCAGAAATCTAGAAGATTTTGTCATTTTCTATTTGAAGTAAAAACAAGAACAACATCAATTTGATAACAAAGCACTTTTCTCAATGGCCGGAAATAGCCGTTGCATTAAGTCTAAATTGCTTTTTAAAACGTCTTTCAATGTATCGGTCGAGCCTTTCTAACTTATAAAAACTGAAGATGATCAACTTAATTAAAACAGACTATTTCCGTAGACTCCCAACCAAAGATATGACACATTTCCACATTTGAATCAACAAAGCCACCCTTTTCACAAGGGAACAGATAGGATAACTTAAATATGTCCAAACCGCGTTTAAGCTTCAAATAATTTGGCTAGTCTTTATGTTGTACTAAGAGAGAGGATATGCTCGGAAAATTAGTCCAAACTGATCATGCTCATTCATGATCGAGATTCAATTTCACTTGCATTAATCAAATCTTCTAATTCTGTGAACTTAACTGCGCTTTCAACGAAATATTTCTAAGAATTAGGAAATCTTGGCCACTTGTTCTTGGCAAAGCCAGCCAAATCAAAGGCAATATATTTGGCTAATCTTATTAAAGTATTCATTTTGTCTGAGTATAGCTTGGTTGGTGTTAAAGGCGTTTTTTCCCCGACAGCTATATTTTCAAACTGATAATTCACCAAGAAAAATGACCCCAAATGATGTTTATTTATCACAATTTGGAGAACATTAAAGTAGCTTTTTTAGGCCACTTGAAATCCTGGTGATTACATTTGTCAAATTTATTTTAATTAAAATTATCACATCGATGGATAATACTGGTCTATATATCCCTGCTGTGCAGGCCTTCAGACTGGTTGATTTATACGCATTGCACATGCGCACTTGGTCGTCGTTTATTTTTGTCCTGTGAACGGTGCTGGTAACACTTCAAGGACCTATTCACTTAGATGATACAAACCCCTTGAGGGCTTCTGGGGATTTCCAACGCGATTTCACGAAAGAAAGGCCACTCTTTCAAACACGTTAATCGCGACTCAAGTAACTCCAATTCTAATCAAACTGATTCGAATCTCGTAAAGTTGAATAAATGACTAACTGTTTTACAAAAAGTCAAGGAAAAGACACACACGGTTTCCGCGTTAGTTAATATTTGTTATCTCACTCCAGACAGGCGAAAAATAAATTACATAAAAAAAGAAAGGGGAAAACGTGAAGTAGTTATCGTTAATTATAACATTAAAGTCGGCATACGCTAGATGCTTCGAGATGTTTCTCTTGCGTCACTGGATGTAACTTGTATCTTTAAATGCCCTCATGACAAAAGGTCCAGTCCGGAGAAGCAAAACTTATCAAACTACTAATCGTCCATAAGGCGATTTCTAAGCAATTTCCGGTGAAGGAGATTTCTGTGTGATTTCAGTTAATGAGGGTTTAACAAGCGACGTTTGATCTGTTTGCTAGGTCATGATTTGCGAGACCGAAAACCAATTAAAGCCGGAGAAAAAGGTAGGCGCTTCTGCAAGTTATTAGATTGTTACAAGATAAATAAATAAATAAGTACTCATTAGTGGGTATTCTATACCTATCGCTTGGTTAATTGAAGCGGTGTTGAGGTGAACAAAAGTTTCAATCCACTTACTCATAGTAAAACTAAACTTTCTCTTCGTTTCATAAACACCTAAAGCAAACACGTTAACTATGACAGTCATGAATCCAAGCAGATCTTAGTGCTCCAATCCTAACTGACCTCGCTCAGACCATTTGCGCGATTTATCATTTCTTGTCTTTTCTCTCTCTCTCTCTCTTTTTTTTTTTTTTTTTTTTTCTTTTCCATTTTGTCAGTAACCGAGCTGCTCCAGATTTTAGAATAAAGACTCGAGACGCCTAAAGTTCAAAAAGATAACCCCGAATCCTTAACTTGAAACATTTGTCGTAATAAAAAGAAAGTTTCCTTGATTTCCTCAAAAGGCTACAAGCGGGTATTTTGTTAACAAGATGCTATCTCGATCAATAGGGGGTCTGTCTTAGCCAGAAGGTGTGTTTAAGGTGTTTTTAATGACCTGGCGAATATGAAAAATATATGATATATATACACCTCATCCTTAGCTCTCCCTTGGAGCCAAACGACTTTTAATATCTCACTAATTGTAGTAGTAACTTTGAGAGTCATTTTTCATTTTTGGTCATTACAAGACATCTTGCAAATGAAGTAATTAATATGGACAATTAAGATGTGATAATTGAACACTTCGTTCTGTCATGGTAATCAACTTGCCCTGTTGCGCGGACATTTAACTTCAAAGATTTTTTTCGGTTAAATTAATTACTCAGTTTGCGTTAGGAGATTGTTTTGGACGTGAAGTTTTATTGATGGAGTTGAAGTGAAAATGTTGGACAAGTTTGGTGGGAACGTCGGTTCGTTGTTCATTTCGTTCCCTTGGTATTAATCCTAAAATACCAATTAACCAGGCGAGTTATGCTGCATCTCATGCCCCAATACCCAACATAGACCTCTTCCACTTGGAATAGCGATCGACATGCCGCGTTGACTTAGCTTTTTCACAAGCGAAAAAAAGGTTGAACAACAACGGGAGGCGCTCTAAAACGTCGTCAGCAGAAACGTGGAAGTCAAAAACACAAAAGGCCTTTCTGGACAAGCCTTGGAAAGCTCCGAAATCAATCGGGGCGCAAGGTTAATAGGCAAAAAACCAAGACAGGTCTAAGAAGGGTCCTGTCTATTCTTGTGCATATTCATAGCAGTCTTGGAAAAGCGAAAAACCCACGTTTATTAAGGCTTTGTACACAAGTGGTTTAAAGGTACCAAGTTAAGGGGTGTCTAGAGATGGGTGTTTTCAGCATAGTAATTAGATTAGGCACACTAACTTTGTCATCTCACGTGTATCCAACACATTTAGTTACCATCTGTTGTACTATTTATCATTCTATTAACGATAAACAACAGCTGGTGAATGCATGCTAAAATTCCATGTGAACATTTCCACAAAGAAATGCGCTGTGAACTTAGTAATTTTGCGTTTATTCACCCCTACTTGGAATACCTCACTAAGTCCTCTCTTTGATTTGGCAATCGGAGCTATTAATAAGTTTTGTGCACAGCTGCACTCAAAATAACCAACTCCTGATTTGATTTGATTTCAATAAGCATTGGCTGAATATAAATTCTCGGTGAACAAGCGCATTCGATCAGTCAAATAAGAGAGGCTTTGGTGCAAGAAAGAGCTCAGCCAAAGCTTTAAATCAGTTTATTAGCAAGGTTAGATTTTGCGCACAGCCGTTTACACACTTATCAGTTCTCTTCAATCGTTTTGAATATGCTCAATCGTAACCTGATTCTGATTTTTTCTATTTCTTTCTTCTACAGGAATCATTCTGAAGGATTTTTCTGCTGTCAGATTTGGAACAGCGACTCCTGGAAGACACTCCCAAAATGGCGCACCAAAGTAGGTGGACTGACCATCACATCAGTATTACTACACTGAGTTTATTTGTCAATGTTTTTGCTAGTATGTTTAAATCGAGCTTTTAAACCGATACAATGTTTTCCATGACCTGCAAGATACTATATCAAAACAGAAACAGAACAGCCTTGGGCATGATTGAAACAAAACCCCAAAACATGTCAACTTGCCATGAGCTTTTATTTGGAAAATAGTGTCTCTCTGGAAACATGCTGTCTACTACAGCGAACTTAACTAAGTTTTCTTCGTAGTTTAACTTGATAGTACGAGTCCGCAGTTTGACGGAAACAAACAATTCGAGTTTTTTATCAAAGTTTTCTGGTCAATTCACGGGAGAATTGCGGTTCAGTCGTAGATTGACTTTTTGTTTTGTCACAGCATGAAGTCATCGCTGCTACGTGCCCTTTTCTCGGCAGTCATTTCAAGTTAGTCGTAGAGATACTCTTATCTAAACGATGTGTTGATTTTTCTGGCAATTACAAGGGTGTTAATAATAAGAACGCTAATAATTTAGAAATCTGTTTATGGAAAACTATTAGTCATTGACTTTGGTTAGAGGTTGATGGAAAGTCCTCTTATTCATTCGCCTTTTTGCGCCACTCTGAATATATAATTTCTCAGTTTGGTGTGTCTTAGTGAGGCTTGAACTTTGTAAACCACATGGAACTCGAAGAAAAGAAACTAGTCGAGAAAGAAACGAGCGATACAGCGAATTTTTCATTTTACTCGGGCAAATCGTTTCACAGTTAACAAATTCAAAAGCGATGAAATAAATGACAAACTTCCCACTTCAGCAACATGTCTGAGCCACTGATTTCATTTAGAATATATGATAAACCTTGCGCATAAAGCATCAAATAGTCTTCATTTTATAATTCTATCGTACACTTTCTTACGTTTGCCTACCCCGGAATGACATTCCGTACAAGACAAAACGAAAAGGCGCGAAGTATTTATCTTCTTCAAGGACTTTCAGAAAAAGTATCACCTTTCCAAGGTATACATATTAAATTCTCCAAAATTCACAATACGTAATTATATTAAAACAAAGTTATTTTCGTATATTTAAGATAAACTGAATCCAACAAACACAAAATAGCGGAATTCAATAGGTGTCATTAAGGCAAAAGAACATGTAAAAAGTGAAATTTAAAGCGTTTTTATGCCTTACTCAACTCCGACAAAAAGTTTCTTGAGTTTGAAAATTAAATTTGACGCAGAGCTAACATTAAATTTCACATTGAAAACAAAAAGCTGAAGAAGAATTTTCCTCTGATTGCTATAGGTTAATCATAGATATCGATTGTGTTAAAACAACTTATAAATTCTATTGAGTGAATTAAGATTTCGCTTTTTTAGAATCAAAACGGAACTTCGTATTAAGTGATTTCTGTTTAGTTTTATGACGAGATTTTTGACTTACTTTCTCACCAAAATTATTTACAATGCTCTTATTTTCCCCCCATACATTTGGAGCTAACGTAAGATACCGTGTCGTTGCTCAGCGGCGCTCAAAAGACTTAGATTCAGATGTTTTGTTGTTGAAAGGTTTGGTAATTACACTCTAAACAGAATCTTAATCAACCCAACTAAGAAAACTAGCGGGCTATTTTACACTCACTTTACCAACACGAGTAAGAGTGTTTCATCCTAAATCTGTTACGACCCCAATACCCTAGACCACACAAAATCTCAATCGCAGAGCGAATCACGATGGAACGGGAACCAAAGATCAGTATAGATTGACCATTCAAGTTTGGACTGGTTAATTATTTTTGATCGTCATTGTCAAAACATTCACAAAAACACACAAATCACACGCCCTAGTTTTGAGATTACAATTGTCCTCACGATTTCCAGTTGCATAGTAACCGAATTACGTCGGCGAGATACAAAAATTCCACAAAGGGGCTATTGTTCTGCTGTCGCTCTTTTCGAGCCTTTAGAATTCGGCCATTTGAAATGTAGGCTTTCATTATAAAAGCTCGAGATAAGACCTTGAATTCACTCAGAAAATAGAAGCGTGTCGTTGATTGTGAACGATTAGGGGTTTTTTCGATTGAATTCGTGGAAGTGGAAGGTCCTTACAACTGAGATAAATATTTCATCTTGAAGCAAAGCTTAGTATTTGACTTCTTTGTCAACATGTAAGACCTCATTAACACCACCAAAACAAAACGACTCGGGGTATCATCCTCGTATTAGCTTAGTCAAGTGATAAAAATCTTATCTTTCGTAACTACAAGAAGTAAAACCAAGTATAATTAAACAAGTTCACATCTATAGTAATTTGCTAATTAATTCGAATACTCTGCGAAATTAAATTCTGCCACCAAAATTATAAAAATAATTTCTAAATTATAAAAATAATTTCCTAGCGAGGAAACCTCAGTTTTCTTACCTTAAAATACTTGAATTTAAAATTGGTAAAGCTAAAACTCCATATAGACTAGTGTTTGAAGAGATTGTTTACAGAGGAAGGGTGCGTTAATTCACACACTATATCAACTGATCGTTACATAACTGACCACATGACTATTACCTTGAGCACTATATCTTTTGTCTCCAGTCAACACCTTTGGAAATAAGGAGAAACTAATTGAAACAAACTTTGTTTCCTAAATACGTTAGCAACACGAAGGAAAAGTCAGACTGAATAGACCTTTTTCGAATCTGCAAAATACCGCTGTAAGTCTAGATTAAAGACTTGTTTTTGCAGAGTTAGCCTCATTTCAGTGTCAAAATATTAATAGATACCAACGATAAAAACGAACGATAAACAACTACAACAATATAAACACTTTGAAATTCCACAGACCTTCACGGAAACACGTGAATATTCTACACAAAAACGAGACTAACCCTGCCTAACAGAGAATTCGAAAGTGGAGTATTGAAGAGATACAAAAATGAAAATTAGTGAGAAAGCGACGTTCCTTTTCAGTTTGTATGTAATACCTCAGGATAATGGGAATAAAAAACTGCTATATACTTCCATCCTTTGCTCGTACACGATTTGTTAATTTTCGAATCCTTTTTTTTTTTTTAATTTAGTTCCTGTTCCATTTCATTTGCAATTCCAAAACCATGGTGGCATGAATCAACTTGGGGGAGCATTCGTTAATGGCCGACCCCTCCCTGATTACATACGCCACAGGATCATCCAGCTTGCTGCTTACGGTGTTCGCCCCTGCGAGATCTCTCGACGGTTGCTGGTGTCTCACGGGTGCGTGAGCAAGATCCTCGGCCGATACTACGAAACAGGCTCCATTCGCCCTGGCTCGATCGGTGGAAGTAAACCCAAGGTGGCAACGCCTCCTGTAGTGTCCAAGATCTTACAGTACAAACAACAAAACCCCACCATCTTTGCATGGGAAATCAGGGATCGTCTCGTCGAGGAGGGTATCTGCGATCGTGAGAACACTCCCAGTGTCAGCTCTATCAATCGAATTCTCAGAAACAAAGCAGCAGAGAGAGCAGCACAGTTTGCTATGCTGGAGAGAGAGCGCCAACATCTTGCAAGCCTGTACGGGCTGCACCCATGGGGTCCTATGTCAGACACGCAGATCCAGTGGAGTTATCCAACCTACCATCACTCCACCTCAGAGGAGGAAGAAAGACTCATGCAGCACGACTTGGAGCGCAAAATTCTCGCTGAAGCGTATTCTGACGAAGTGATGGCGAAATCTTCAGATTATGAAAGAACCAGAGTTAACGATCATAAGCCAGACCCAAAAGGTATGAATGGTTGGTATTACGATTAGATGATAGTGCGCGTGGTATATTTTTCTCATGATTTTCGTTAGCGTATGGTCAAACTGAAGAGTGATTTTGCTTACTTCAGAAACTGCGCTATGACACATGCTGATGGATCGTTCCAGTTGTTGCACTATACTGAGGAGCACTGAAGCAGCAGACCATAGGGAAAATAGAGGTGATTCTCATGGCAGCCATCTTGTGGGGCAAAACAAAATACGTTTTCTCCTTAGGGAAATAAAATCTTTTCTCATTCAAAAATATTTCGTTGTTTTCTGGCACACAAGATGGCCATAATGAGAACCCTCTATAGTTTTTTGTTTGTTTTGTTTTTGTATTTATTTTTATTTTTGTTTTGTTTTGTTTATTTGTTTGTTGGGTTGGGTTTTTTATTTTTATTTTTATTTTATTTTTTGGCTTGATTTTTCTAATTCCTTGTGTTAGTTTGTTCGGTGTATGTGTAGTAATGTCGCCCTCAAAGCACAGAAAATAAAATCTAACAAAACAAATTACCTTCATCCAAACTGCACTCCTGAATGTTTGTCGTTTTTGACATATTATGATTTGGTATGTGTGTATTTTCAGAAGAAACCACGGCCACAGAGAGCACAGCTGACCACCACGAAAGAGAAGACGAAGGATCAGAGCTCAGTAAAACAGCAGAAGAACGACTGATAGTAGACGACAACGATTATCATCACCATGACAACGAAAACCTTATCAAAGTGGACGATACCAGCACCAATGATAGCGCTTCTGTGCATGACGCCAGCAGCGATGACGAACGAATCAAAAGCGACGATGTTCAGGCCAATCAAAAGCGAAAACTGCGACGAAACAGAACAACGTTCAGCCCCGATCAACTGGAAATGCTCGAAAAGGAATTCGAAAAATCACATTACCCGGATGTGGCAACGCGGGAAGAACTAGCCAATAAAATCGATATGTCAGAGGCTAGAGTACAGGTAAATGAGATAAGAGAAGGATGGAAGTGGGAAATAAAAAATAAATGGGAAACTAAACTAAATGAAACAGGAAGTCAATAAAATCGATATATCTGAAGCTACATTATAGCTAAATAAGATACATGGAAAATGGATTGAAAGTAAACAAATGGAAATACACAAACCTAGATAAAAAAGATATTGGAGAAAGAATCGGAAAAATAACGTATCCATAAACATTTCACGGCTGGGTTTAGACTTAATACCAAGTAAATTTCGCTAGCAAATTTTGATCTTAACTTTTTCCTTGGTTGTATTTTAGGTATGGTTTTCCAACCGCAGAGCAAAATGGAGACGCCATCAAAAGATCGCCAACATGCCTCACATGGGGCATCATTCACTAGTGGGTGGCTGTTTCCCCATGTGTCGCGAGTGTGACATGGCAGACAGACAATGCTCTCTCCTGAACAGCCATTACGATCAAACTATAAATTCTCTAGACATGATATCTAGAAGAGACATTGCATCATCGGCATCATCTAGTGCTATGATCCATTCATCAGAATCTACGAGTTCGAGCTGTACGCCAGAGTGCTCTTGTTCACGTGATCGCTAAACCCACCCACAAGATTCGAGTAATAGCTAATTGAATATCTTGTGAAAAGCTATCAGTCAAATCTATCTCGTGGCAACACAAAAATCTGTATACACCTATTTCAAAAATCGTTGTCGCAGCTGAAGGCAACAGTCAACACTCCAAGACTGCAAAGGATTTCGGT
>WUAP02153076.1:0-10670 GCA_015163945.2 Stichodactyla helianthus
TTATTTATTTTCTATCGGCAAATTCAAAATTTAACTCGCATTTTGCGAGTTGATATATAGGGAATTTCGAACCCTGAGTTCCCTTCTCTCACTTTGATTGGTTCTTTAACTTTCCCGCTTCTATTTATACCTACTCCTGCCCTTACTTCACTCTTTTACTCCGACGAGGGCTAAAGCTCGAAACGTCAGCAAAGTTAGTATATCTTTTTTTTCTACGGTGTTGTAGTCACCGACTTCATGAATCCTCGACATGCGTTAGTTTACTGGTCTTTATTTGACTTCTAAACTTTCACACTCTTTCAATTCGCTAAAAATTAAATCAAATAAATGTTCTATTACCAAACTAAAATACTTTCTTCCATACTAAATATCAAGGTAATATCGATAAGGACAAAATAAAACTAAAAATAAACTTACAAGTTAATGCCTTCGCTTGACTTGACATACACCCATGAACAATGACTACTTATGATTTAACCGCGCCTGCGGGGCTTGCTTACAGCGTACATATCTCGGAACTTACAGGTGTTAAAGATTTCCTTTTATTGCTCATTGTACCTATTGCATATCTTAACAGAGGAATGTAGAAGCTATCTGAGAAGAGCGAAATGGTGCCCGCCAACGACGACTCCTCCCACCAGACAAACAATGATCAGCACTACCACCACGCCCCTCAATCCATCCCAAACTACAAAGATACCTGATACAGATGTAGGTGAGATTAGAATCAATGACTGATACATTAATCTTGGTAGTTAGACACAGTGTAATACGTGAGAGAAACACAGAGTTATCAGTATTTGCTCATTAGTTTTATGGATAGTTGTATTAAAGCAAAACATAGCAAAAATAACTATGGTATCACCTATGAGGCAATAAAAGATCGGGGTATGTTTTTTCTTCTTCTCCAGGATATTCTCAAGCACAAACTTACTCCAAGCTGCCATCTACGAGTCCCATTAAGGACGCTAGACAAACCTTCCCTACAGAAATATTAGCCAGTGTTATAGGTGTTCTCCTAGTACTATTTCTATGTCTGCTTATCGTGGTGTACATATGGAAGCGAAAGGCAAAAGGTTAGAAAACGAAATACTTTATTCTTCAAATAAATATTTTCGTTATATTATGATTATTTTCATCATCAGTATATGATCACATATATCTAACAGTCTCAGAATATAAAACTCCATAGTTATGTCAAAGATGAATAATTGAAAAATATTAATGTGGACATACAGTTTAAATATAATATTAACCAAATCATGAAATTCCTTCTCATTCTAGCTTTCATATTAATAATTGAAATTCTTTTATTTTCATTACCAAGAACGAAAACCGAGAAGAAATAGTCAGTAAGTTTAATGAATCAATATTGTTTTCCATAAACGAACTATCTTGCAGTGGGCGTTAATCTCATGGCAGCCATGTTTATTCCTATGAGAATGAAAACTTTTGTTCTTCCCCGCGTGAACTCGTTCTGAAGTGTTTGAATGCGAGGCCACGCGGGGGAAATGTATGGCCACCGTGTGATTAAAGCCATATGTTCTTGCTAGAATGGACTCAGAAATGGACCTAATCCACTTGGGTATAATGTACTTTCGTCCCATTTCAGAGCATGTGTCATTCCCTTGGGTATTGTTTCTTTGTTTCTCAGTATCGCTTCAAAATATACGTTAATAAGGTTCAAAGGATTGATGTGTGGTCTGAAATGAGACAACATTATGCCCAAGTGGATTTGGTTTATTTTTCAACAGTATTTCCAGTACTATAACTGAAATAATGACGTTACTGACAACGTACTAAGTGACGTTTTGTCACATAATTTAAGAAGTAAAGTTCAAAAGGTTAGAATTGCTCCAGACCCAGATTCATGCATTTTGGAGTCAAAAACAAAATGTAGCTTTGAGTGTATTAATAAGAATACCATGACATCACATCTAAACAGTAAGACATCAACCATGAACATTTTTCACATGACTTTAGATCTATAGGAGAAGTAGATCAACAAGGGACTTTCATCTCTTTCAGTTTAGGCAAGAAATCTTGTATACCAGTGAAACTTGAACAGAGCCAGTCATCCATCAATGCAAATGACTTAATTTACTCAAGTGACATCATCAATATCACTGGACAGACCACTACCTGCTCAAAATATCCTGCTGTTAATGACAATGCCTTGCAAACAGAACCTGCGTACGCAACTATAAATAGCCAAATGAGTGATACCAATGATGAAGTAAGTAAACAAGCTGCCCAGCTGTATGCATGTGTGGATAAGAAAACATGTGATCATCAACAAAGTAATAATAAAGGCTCCCAGATGTCAGAGGTCACATATGTTGAGTTAAATGACCATTGCCATGGAAACAGAGAAGAACCAGACATTATGAATTATGAGAATGAACTTCAAGTAAACAATAACAGTCCAGAAAGTTCCACCATGGAGGCCAGTTCTTCTACTGCTGTTTATGCCACTGTTGACAAGTCTAGTAAAACTGCTATTTACTTTTTATGGAATTGGGTTTTTTACAACACATTTTGGCAATGTTGGGTTTCGAGTGTTATGCCTATGCTCAATTGCAACAGCAAAAAGCACAAAAATATGAGTTCAGGGCCATCAATTAATCAGAGAGCAGTTGGAATATATCATGCATTGACTTCTAGTATGACATAAGTGCAAGCCTGTGAAAAGTACATATACCAGGCAAAAAACAACCACCACATTACAATAATATTATGCACATTCATTAGTTAATTTATTTACAGTAATAAAAAGGAAACTTATTCTTTCTGTTTTGCAAAAGGATCAGTGTATTCAGCCATCAATTTAATGTCATCCAATCAGCTGCTGGTTAGCTGGATTCTGTCATCAGCAAAAGACTGGTGACAAGAATTTGAATTATTTAAAATAAAAGCTCACTTTAGATATTTTGGTTGAGTGATTACACACGATAAGATCTGGATTGAGGCTCTGGGGAAACAATGAAATAAATAAACTTTACTATGTTTCTCCAGCAAAAATAAAATTAAAATGTATTAAGCTTTCGGACTACGTATCCATCTCCAGGATATAATGGTAAAATGTTAAACGATCCACTAAAACTATTTATAAACGAAATGAAATAAATCATAATCATAATCTTTTGTTTCCTATAAACCTCAATCCAGATATTACTGTGTGCGATCACTCAACCAAAATATCTAAGTGGACTATTAAAGTACTAATATTAATAATGAATCCACTTGAACATGTTTACAGGATAACAGACTGGTCTATGCACAGCTTGCAGAATTCAAGAATGAACAGGAGGGTTCTGCCAAGAAGCCAGCCCCATACAACCCTACTGAATATGCAACTATTATGACACCTATACTATCTAACTGCACTAAGTCTAAAGAAAACATCAGTCAAGTCTAGCCATGAAATTTCTTTTTGTAAAAAAATTAACTTAAAAAAAGCTATTTTGATGCAATATTTTCTCAGAAAGTTCAAAACATATCACTGAACAAACAAATACAAAAAATTGATGACTGTGACAAAAACATCTCCAGGGGGTGGATGTGGAGAGCATAAATGATAAGGCTGTCAAAAGGCTGCATTCATTATGTATAGCTGGGGGGTGACAGGTGAAATTTTTATATACAAAGAAAATTTAAAGAACCCCCCCGTGATAAGAAAAATCATGTATCCCCCCAGGGTAGGCTTTAATAAAATTTTGCATCCCCCTCAATGTCCGAAAAACTGAAATCCCCCATTAACTAATAAGAAAATAGTCAGACATCAGACCCTCCTGAATTTCATCCTCAGCCATACATAATGTACCTATCAATGTTAAGCTTGATGGGGGGACCTCAGGACAAGGTGGGGACTTAGGTGTAGTTAGGTTTGAAGGAGAATCTCCCCCCCCCCCAGGTGGGAAGCTATTTGAAATTGTCCAAGGAATACCAGTTTTTGCAATATTGTTGCACATTGCTTTTTGTTGGATTCTTTGCTGCCATCAAAGGCAAAACTTTTGCTGTTTTTATATTTCCATAAAAACATTTAAAATACACATTCAATATATTGTCAGCCAGTCTTGAAAGATTATAAACAATAGGAGTTTCTGTTATGGTATTATGACCACCAACAGCTGGTCAAGTTTGAAATTCAATAAGGCTGTTATAATTTTGTTTTTACTTGCTTGTATTAGAAAATATGTTTTGTGTATCGTTGTTTTGCCCTTTAGTATTTTTGAGTAGTAGTGGTGAAGTTTGATGTCAGATTTTGTCCCGTGATGCAGCTACTTTAACCCAGAAAATCAAATTTAAATCAAAGTCCGCACCTTGTCAAGGTTCCCCCTCAGGCTTAACATTAATAGGTGCAGAATGAATGCAGCCTAAGTTAAAGAAAATCACCACAAACATAAAACAAACATACACTACAAAACAGTGTATCGAGTGTTAAAAACTCTTGTTTAACAGACTTTTGCCGAATAGTCATTTATTTAAGATAATTGTAAAAATACAAGTTTGATGTAAGATTGTTTACTCTTAGCTGCCTACGAAAAAGCTCGATAATTAGGGTTTTAAAAAACAATAAAATATTGACTTGAATTCATATTATGTCTCCCTGGACACAACAGGTAATAAAGTAAGATAGTTTCATCTGTTTTTAGCTCAAAATATACAGGCAAACAACGCATAACTGAAGCTAGACATGTTTTACTGCGGCTGTTTAAATATTCAAGGAAATGAATTCACTCACCTTCTTCTTGGAAATTCTTTAACATGTTCCAAGCTCTTCAACCGTTATACCATGTTTTTTATTAAAACTTATTAATTTGGACGTTTTTGACCAAGAAAAAGAGGCAAACCTTCAACTATACAGAACAATATGGAGTCTGTCGAACGTGACGCGTGAACGTGAACGTGTCCTGGGACTGGTTATTAAATTTCCCGCCCAATTCACGCACGCGCGCAAATTCATGGTTCTTTCAAAAAACAGTTGTCTAACCTAATTTAGTTTGTTCACTTTGTTCACCTTTTGAAAAGCCATTTGGATTAAAAAAATACATTCTTTTAGTTATATTATTTTTATTATTGCTGGTTTCCCTTTCAGAAAAATATTATTATTATATTAATTTATTTTGTATGATTTTTATTAGCCAAGAAGCTGTTACAACAATACAATAGCTACTTTAGACGATGAGATTTTCTCAAGATGTACAAGTAACCAAATTGACATTAGTCAGGCTATTTTACTCAACCCGATCTAAAACACTACCAAAAGCAAAGGCGCAGTACCTCGCGTGTTGAAAACTCCCGCGCATTTTAAAGGTTAATCATCTTGATCTATTTCCAATACTATTTTCGTCATATCCTGTTAACTCTTTCGCTTTTACATTTTTAAGAAACAAATTAGATACGGCAGAGCAACTGTCTACAGAGTTCTCCTTTTTGGTAGTTTCCCTCTGAACGCTTTTTATTGATCCAAACCGTTTAAGAGTTTTTGAAACCTAAATTAAACTGCTAATAAAAGAGAGACAGTTTTCGAGTGTTCAGCACTATGGAAGATTTTGCACGGCCATTTTGGTTTCAGTTTGCTGTTTCGGTCCTACGGATGACTGTCAAAGATGTTACAAAGCTGGACAGTACCAGCTAAACCTACTGTCTTGTCTTAGGCTATCCAACTCTACATGGGAGATTCCTCTTACTCTATGATCTAGCCTTGGTTAGTTACTAAGTAGTGAGTCAATAACCAATGCACTATGGATGTTTTTCCCGTGATAATCGTGTTCTCTGCCGTCATGGTACTTTGGATATTACCTGGTGTTTCGGGTGAGTTTGTGTTCGACATGTGTCAGTATCTTTACAGTGCTGCTGTAGCAAGGTTTACGCGAGGTCATACCGGTCAATAAAGCTTTAAAAACTTTTTACCAAAGCGAAATTATAACTTGAAAACATTTATATGCTATGATATATGATATGTTCATCTCTCGTTTACTCGTTAGTATTTTACGAAAATGTAAATCGCTATCTTTATCGCGATTATTTTTCCTTTCAACCTTCGCATATAAGCAAAATACCTTATATACTAAAAAGCGACATTTAGAAATGCAAGAATTTTAAAGCTAAAAAATTTGACCGCGCCGTGTACACGTAAAAGAGAACTTACTGAAAGTAGTAGGGTTTCAAAAATTCCCCAAGTTCCTCTCCCTACTCCCACGCTTTTGACATTGTTATATCATGACTTCTTGTTCAGCAGTTTCCAGTGGGACATCTTGTTCTTGTTATTCGTTTCATGGAAACTCAAGTATACGACTTGTTAGCTATCATGATTGCAGAGGCCGTCAAGGTTATTTGGTTTCTATGGAAACACAAGAAGAGTGGAAGTTTATAAAAGCACAGATTGAGAACAGAACAACTGGAAATGGTAAAAATGAATGGTGGATTGGTCTTGAGAGAAGAGATGGAAATTGGACATGGATGAGTAACCACACCCTGAAGTATGATAAAAAGTTGCTTGCAGAACAACGAACTGAGCCAGCCTTCGCCACCATAGCACTACATCAGTCATCAAATGTTTCTGATTTCTTTAATATTTTAGAGGATATAGAACTTAAAAAAAGATGGATTTGTGAATACACAAAAAGAGGTATACAGACAAAAGTGTTTTAATGAAAAACGTTTCCTGGCTAAAACATGAAGTAACAACTTTTCCAAATCTAATTTGTAGCTTACCACGCACATAATAAATAAATGTTTTTAACTTTGTTGTTTCTTTAAGACTGCACTCAACTAACCCCTCAAGACGAAGTTTGCAACAAACTCAATAATACTGGACTAACAACAACCAACACCCCAACAACAGCATCAACAACAGCATCAACAACAGCATCAACAACAGCACCAACAACAGCAACAGTATCAACAACACCAACAGCAAGAGAAACTACAACCAAAGCATCAAGTACATTGTCGTCTTCAACGCTGCCAACCCAGGCAAATTCAACAAAAACAGCAGATAGTACACCGGTAACAACAACAAAATTCAAAACAGAGAGTCCAATAACAAAAATGACACCAAAAGTAGCAAAATTTACATCAGAACCACCAACATCTAGTGCAACGACACCAACTGCAGCAACAACAACGCGAAGATCTATTTTCGAAGGTATGATTTTATTTTTTAAGCCAAATATTAAACAATTCAGCTCCTTTTCTTTCTTAGGCTAACCTTCAAGTTTTAGATAGTTCAGAAATTTGCAATATTAACAGCCTCATTAAGCTACCTCCTTCTGCCAGGATATTGTCAACTTAAGCGTTCGTAAAAGAAAATATAAGCGTTCGTAAAAGTAAACTATGATACTTACTTTGGAAGTACAGAGCTACGACGCACGTACTTCGATGGCTTGCCTCCTTTCGGGTCGCAACTTCTAGTGAACTTTCAGTTACATCAGGAGTTCCACAAGTTCCATACTTGGTCCCATTATTATGGTTAAGCTCATGCCATTTGTTTTTCCATTTGAAACAGATTTCTTGTTCACCACCATCTCCCCTGTGCACGAATGTCTACCTTATCCTATCCTTGCCTTGGCTATATCTGTCAGTGTTTTTGGTGGTGTCACAGTGCTATTCTTTACTGGTTTGTTTCTGTTCGTCATTCTGAGAAAGAAATTTTCAAAACGAAAAGCACCCGTGTAAGTCCTTTGACCGCCGGAAGTACGCTATATGTTACTAGTGGTTTTACATAGTGTTTCAATTTTTTACAATCTATTACTGAAAAAATATCCAGACACAAGAATATTTCATTTAAAGTTTGTAAGTTAACTTTCTGTTTTTTATTTTTTCCTCCTCAGCGAAAAGTACGAACTGGTAGAAGGAGAATATGAAAATCATTTGTAATTTCCATTATCGCTGGAAATTTACCTAACTACCTACTACGACATTTGCCTAAATTTGCCTAACTACGACAGTCTAAAAATATAAAAATTGAAAGCCAATAACATAGAAAAACCCCTAAGAAATAGCAATTTTAATTACTGTAAGTTTTCATGTTCAGTTATTGAAGACCTCGTCAGTCCAGTAAATCAAGACTTAAGGACCGAAACTATGACGCTTGTAGTCTTGAAGATGTTGTACAAAAACTGTTTATCAAAATATCATTAGTTGCTATGAAAATACACTTAAAAGTTACTAACACAAATCCCGGCCCCGGATACAAACATTTGTAACTTATATGGAACGCATTTTCGTACCCAGATCTCTTCGCTTTCTTTTGATTCAGTGAAGGAAAATCCTGGGTACGAGAATGATCTGAAACGAGTAGAATAAGCATGCGCACTGCAAATTACCTTATCCAACCATGATCGTTCTAGTACCCAGAGCTACTCGGTTTCATTAGTTCTCCCCGAAGAGGAGCCTTGGGTACGAGAATGAACCTTGATTAGATATCCACCAGATGATGTATACATTATAATACTGTTTTTAGCATTTTATCTCATCGTTTTAGACATCTAAACATTACAAAACATTATTTGTTATTAATATGTGTATTAATTATCGTGTATGAACTGAACTATCATCAAATATTAATCTCTTATACATAAGTACTAAAATTTTTAGCCTTATCAGAATTTCTTACTGCGAGGAATGATACAAAATTAAAAACACAATGCTGATATTTCATTGTTGTTAGTGTCAGCTCGTGCGTCATGTTTTGCTACCCTTAGATAAGGTAAAGAAAGTGAAACACTTACTAATACTTATGCACGTCCCATCGCTGAAGGAATTGGAGGTTGATATGGTATTCGTATAGTAAAAATGTCATAGATTTCCTTTCTTCCTTTTCATTTAATCATCTGCTTTCCATACAGTTTACATTTCGGTACTAAAGACAGGTTTGTAGTAATGCTGTGATGACAGGATGGGTATCACATCTGTACGTCAGCGTGTCCTGTTGATTTTAGTGTGGATTACCTTAATTGATTCTGGTAAGAAATGTTTGTGTTATCATAGTATTATCTACATATTATCTGTATCTAATATTCCTTTTACACTTTGTGTATAAGGCCCGATCCATACGCCGCTCCACTCGTGCCGAACCTAATTGATGTACGGCCAAAAGAGCGGCGTATAAAACAGTTTGGTCCGGAAGTTTCAATTTGGTCAAAGGCAAACACATTAAGTTCGACAGGACTTGCCGCATTATGCGACATTGGAGCGGCAGCTGATTCATACGGCGCTCTTGTCATGTGCCGAACCAAATGCATAAATTATGTACAATGAAAATCTTCCCATAATTCTCTCTGATATTATTTTGTGCATGCCAACCACATGAAAGTGTTGTTTAGTCTGACACATTAAACCTAGCTCTAAATGCTTGTTAAAGGAAATCATTTTGTACGTTCACTTAAAATTGAATTTTTATCCCTTTAAACGAATAAACAAATAAATCACGTGATATTTCTCGTAGTCTAAATGTCTTTTCTCGGTGGACAACGTTAATGACGTACTATATGATATAAAGACTATTTATTTTCATTTAGTAATGGTTGCAGTAGGTTCAGCCGAGTGTTCTTGCTACACGTTTGATGGACAGTCTCTAAAGTCCTCGTCTGAAGCTCGACGTCTGTGTCAAACAAACAATGGAGAATTGGTTTCTATGGAAACAGTAGGAGAATGTATGGGAGTTTATTAAAACACAGATACAAAGTAAGGCGATCGAAAATAACATAAATGAATGGTGCTGGATTGGTCTTGCTAAGACAGATGGAGAATGGAAATGGCTGTCTAACCACTCCCTGATGTATGACAAATGGGATGATAGGAGTCCTCAAGACGATCCACATAAACGTTACGTAAGAATGGCAAAGGATTATCCAGCAGGTACCTATGGATTATTCAGTAACATAAGGGCTAATATACAACGAGGAACGATTTGTGAATATGAGAAACAAGGTAAAGAATTCTTATCCAGTTTTCTAATTTCTATTTCTTTCCCGCATTATAATGAAGACCACCTACGTTACATTTTATGACAACACACGACCACCATCGAATGGTTGCAATCGTTTGGTGGTTAGGGAACATGGGTACCCGAGAGCCCTCTCCAAAATTTCCTGATTTGACTGTAGTTTCAGCACGAGCAAAACAACTCAACCATACTTGACTTGGAACTGTGTAGTAAACTTCAGTCTCGCCTCCAAATCAAAACAAACTATCAATTGTTAAAATGGAAAATAGCGAGTAAACTAGTACTCAACAGCCCATGGTATGAATAAGCTATTTTCTTTCTTTTAAGCTACTGGTTCCAGGGTTCGAAATTCATTTTTTAAGTAACAAGCTAAAAAATGCTTGTGCATTTGAGACCTACAAGCAAAACTTGACACCGACAAGCTGAATTAAAACGTCTTTATCCCTGCGAACAGAGTCCCCTTTTACGGAGGAGGTAAAAGGGGACTCTGCTCGCAGGGTATTTTTTATATTGATTTATATATTAAATAATATCAACATATTCAGTTTCTGATTCACTGATTCTTAGCACTTCACTAATTTCCATCACCACGGGATCCATAGTCGACGACAAAAAACAGCAAGGCGTTCTTTGATCGTTCACCTGACCGGTTGCCAGAGTTGACCTGGGTTCTAACTGAGTAATTTTCAAGATGGCGTCCGAGATGTTTGTGTTC
>WUAP02153087.1:0-10668 GCA_015163945.2 Stichodactyla helianthus
AAACTACTAAACTACTAAACTGTAAACAGGATAAACATGACCATCTACTAACAAGATTAACCCACTTGCTATGATTAATGAATATCGATCTCTCTCTTTGATAAGTAGTTGTTCTTTGTCGCTCTGTTCCATGTGGGAGGCAATAGAAAAGTTGGACATGCGCAGACCATAATGAGTGCAGAGCATGCAGAGCATTCAGTTTGTCATTTGTTTAAGAAAAATTATTGTCAAAAACGTCACTTTCAATGAAAGTTTGTTTGACAGCCAAAGAGTTACTACGAGAAAAAACAAAGCGCAGAAATTTTTACTCATAAAAATATAATAACGCAGTCTTTACTGGATGCTTTCTTTATATAAAATAAGATTTTTTTAAACATTTTTACTTAACCCGGAAAAACATTTTTTGACTCGTAGCGACATCATTGCTGGTTGGGTGGGATATCTATCTAGGCCTACGTAATTCAAAATCGCGAGTCTAGTCTTTTTTCAACTGCAAGTTTACCAAATAAAGATTTCCGCTTTAACGGCAGCAACGCTGATTTGTCACTATTAGTACCGAAGTATCTTGGAGCAGTATAAATATAATTTTGAACTATGATTGATGTTTTATACTGCTGGAAACATTTGATTGCACTTATGCGCACGAATTAAACTGTCAGGAAGTTTCCTTTTCTAAGTTCTACCTCTATGGTCCCCAAACCCTGGGCCTTGTTAGCGACAGCCGACCCATATTTAGGTACCATTCTTGGATACGATTGGGTTAGCTGTTCGGTATAAAGGTTAAAAAGTTTAGGCAAGTTGCATGGTATCTTTTGAGACGTGCTTGGCCTGCCATAGCCTGCAGAATATCCACCTTGCTTTTGCGATTTTGCGCTCAATATATCTCGTAGTTCAAGGGGATTCACAGATCGTGTCGCGTGCCCTACATCGATCAAAATGTCGGCCAGCTGATGATTGCCGTTTTTTAAGACGTACGAGAGAGCACTTTCTCCGTGATTATTCTTTCGGTTGACGTCCAGACGATTTCTCCGAAATGACTTAGCAATATTCATAACTACATTTGCATTCCCAGACATGCAAGCGAGCATTAAGTTCGTATTTCCCTCCTTGTCGACGCTGCCATACGCAAGGTCAAGTTCTGGATTACTTTGGAATATCTTGAGAGAGTTTTCTCTCCCAAGTAAACATGCCCAAGAGAGCGCTGTCCTCCCTAAGTGGTCAGCTACCTTAACCTTCGCTCCATAGTTGATCAGCATTTTGGAAATGATTCTACGAAGTTTCGAACTGTCGAGTAAAGTTGCGCGTACCAAAGCGGTGTGTCCACTCTTTATGTCTTTACAGTTGACGTTAATACCTGCATCGAGAAGAAGGCGAAGCTGCCTTAGTCTTCCCTTGGAAACAGCTTCTAAAAGAATCTTGGGCCTGCCCCAGACGATGCCAAAACTCTCTTCTTTCTTGTCTGGGTTGCTATTCCACGCTTCTCTTGGAAATATCCGAGGCTTTTGATCACATCTTGGCAACAAACTCATCATAAAATATTCACCTTGTTTTGTTGTATGTCTGCTTGTTATATTTGACCTTCAAATTGAAGTAACGTTAAGGTAACCATTGGAAACGAGGTATCAGAATACAGGTAATGCGTGGAGACGTATATTTTGGTCGGATCACTAATGGCTAACATAGCGTCTTGTCGGCTATTCAGTCACTTTTAACCGAAGGTAGTGATTTTCATGTGGGTGGCTTTGTTTCTTGAGCCAAACAGCTTTTTCTTCTGGATGAATTGCTAACAGTTGTTAATTAAAGCCAGACTGCGCAATGATCAATAAAGGGATTATCTCTTATTTATTCACAAGTGAGAGTTTTATTGGACCAGTTTTGGGGGTCTTAAATGTAATGCGCAATGAGTTGCCTCACGAGTAAGTACGAACGAAATGATGACCCGCAGGGAAAAATATGATCCAAGGAAATTTTGTAGTAAAATCTACGCTGAAATGAACTAAAATGTTTTACAGAATGGTCGGTAAGTGATGTGCAGATTAATATCCAGGAAAATTTTTTTGCTAAAAAAATATGCGGAATTGTATTTTTGCCTTTGTAATTTCAGTATCACTTTTTACTAGTGACAATGACGTCAAATCCTTGATTCCAATCTTTTAAAATGTTGAATCATAATCGATTTTTCATCGGTATTGACGCTTTTATCGATAACACTAATAAATTATCCGCGTTAGTTAGATTTACAGGCTTTGTTTTTCATTCGTTCCGCATCACCTGCCCTGCATGGCTGAGTTTGTCAAGTCTGCTTCGCAAATATTGATTTTCCTCTCGCAATCAAAAAGATTTGAAGTTTGTTATCCTTGAAACATTATCACTCTGGGCCAAATAAACCAACCTTCCGTTCATTAGATTAGTCTTTCGAGTGTCTATCGAACCCGCGGGGCAAAAACTGTGTTAATTAGTTACCATAGAAACCAAATAAAAATTAATCCAACAATCCGAGTGCACATTTAAGAAGTCTCTGCCAGTTATTCTTGTAGCTGATTGGCTAAAGTAGCTCTTTAAGACTCATTATTCTTACTTAAAAAACAATCAAACAGAATAAATCTTGGATCTAGAGGTTTCCGATACATGACGAGGCAGTATAGTCTTATCAATTCCAGTGACATCTTTTTGGCGCCTTAAGTCTATTTGCTAGTTATCTAGAGGACCTAGAATGTTTAAATATTCGTCGCAGGGGATTTGAAGATGCTCCTTGACGCTGTTAATCGTGGTCGTCTATACCAAGTCAAATTCTTACTGGAAACTGATTCAGTGAACGTAAATTTAACGGATCAAAATGGGCAAACTCCTTTGATGAAAGCTATACTATTGGACGATAAAATGCATCATACGAGATACAAAATAGTTCGTCTGCTTCTTGATCACGGTGCTAAGGTCAACATAGCCGACAAAAACGGAAAAACAGCGCTGATGCTTGCTACTATCCTTGGACACCAAGACATCGTGGAAAGAATTCTCAAGACTTCGATAATTGATTTAGACTTAAACGCTGGAGACTTCGACGGGAACACGGCGCTGATCCATGCTGCTATCAGAGGACGAGCAAATATTGCGAGCATTCTCATCAATTCGATGAAACGTTTTGGTCTCGACGTAGACAAGAAAAATAGTCACGGAATGACGGCCATGTTGGAAGCGACCAGACACGGGCATGACCGGACTGCGCAGGTTTTGATGGTCGAAGGAGATGTAAGTTTAACAATTAGAGATCCTTTTTATTACATGAACGCTCGTGAATGGGCTGTCCAGAACGAACTACATAATCTCGTGCAACTCATAACCACCAAACAACAAATCGTAGCGGGAAGACTGGAGGAATCTAGTGGCAAACCTCCTGACGAAGCTGTTTTGAAAACAGAAGCTACTGAAGGAGAATTGCAGGTTCATAAACAAGAGGTTGTTGTTACCCTGGAGCCTCGACGTGAGGCACCAAAGAGACCATCATCAAGAAAGAAAAATGACAAAACTCTGACGGTTCCACGTGTGATAGCGGGTCTCCGTGACGCGAGGCTTCAGGATTCAATAACAGAACCAGAACCTTTAAAACTATCTAGTAATAATCGTCAAGAATCGAACAAAGAAACAGAAATAGAAATAAATAAGACGTTGAATGACAGCGAGGCTAAGACGGCTTCGGAGTCGAATAGTGTCGTAAGTATTAGGAGTGTCTCTACTTCCGTGGAATATACTAGTTCTGCGAAACCGCGACTGAGAAGCGCTTCTTCAGGGTTGCGCATCGGCGCAAAGACAGAGTTCCAGAGGTTACTCGAATTATACAGCGTTCAAAGCTCGGTAACATACCGCAAGGGATACGACCCCTCTACGCTACCACCAAGCGGCATGTGGCCCGACCCTACGGCGCAGACCAGTCTATCGAACTCTTACGAAAATCTTAGCATAATCGACAAAGACGACGGCTTCAACGATTTTATGCTCTCTAGAACGAACTCTCGTAGATCAATGGTTTCTGACGGGATGGGCAGACGTATGAGTGTTGTCGGAGGCTCGAGAGATGGGCGAAGAACGTCGATTGTAGCAGGCGCCATAAGCGCTGATCGAAGGCGCAAAATGACCAGTGGGAATTTCCCCGGGAAGGGACTATTCGAGTCACTCGGTCGGAAGCCTGGTGACCGGAAGATGTCCATGATCACTCGACCAATTATGGAGAGGCCAACACTTAGACGAATGACTACTTCATTAAATCCACTGATTACCTCATAGGTTAGAGTGATTGCAATACTAACAAAATCTAATAGTTATGACTAATAGTCAAATCCCAACAAAAGTAAACAATTGTTGGTGTCTATGACCTCTATTAGACTAATAACTATTTCATGGGTTTATTGTAATCACTCTGTTATCAAACACCTAACAATTATTACTAATATTGTACTAATTCTATTCAAACGTGTAATTTTAGGTTATGAGTCAATATTTCAAGGACAGATGTAGCATAATTCTCGAGTGAATATTTCTGAAATAAAATAAAGATTTGAAAAATACTCTAAAAAGAAAGGATTGGTGAAGGAAGTTTTTAAAACAGAGAATGAGAATCCATTATTGGGTACAAATTAAGTGTCAATTTGCATTGATATTATGAAAGCCATGTACACTGAAACATTAAGTCATTTTGCCCTGTAAGCCTCACTTTCAAGCACTTCAGAATGAGTTTAACCAAGGATAAACAAAAGACCTTGTTATCTTGAAATCCCAATCACAATGAAATACAATTTAAAATGAATTTATTGCAACAATCTGGCTTTACAAAACATGAAAGCTGCTTTAATCTCATATTTCCTTTTTTGTCAACACCTTTGAAAATCATTTACACATAAGTTTTTGGACTTTTACTGTTTGAATGATAATTAAAATACAATGCTTCTTTACAAGTAAGGAAACGTTATCAGTTGGATACTGTAAATATCCTAAGGAAGGAGATTATTAATCAATTTTTCCAGCAAATGAGCCATTTTCTATTTGATCATTCCATTGCTCAACCTAAAAGAAACAACAGGATGTGAATCCCAAATGTGTTCATGTAACTGCATACCTCTATGCATGAGCATTTGGTTGTTCAATCTACACACTTACATTTATTTCTCATATTGATTTTTATGAAAACCAGAGAAGGTAGAGAACACCAAATAAAAATCTCAATTCATATGTGGTGTACATAGGGATCAAGCCAGTGACCCAAAGTTTTACAGCTAAACTTGCCATCCAAGAAAAGCATTGCAAAAAGTCAAATGGAATCCAAAGGAATGAGAAGATAATCACTATCCACAACTAGCAAGGCTTGGGAGCATTAATGATGGACTTAATTTCAATTTCTCTCTCAATAGACCAAATCCACTTGGGCATAATTTTTTCCCATTTCAGACCATCTGTCAATCCTTTGAGAATATGATTCTTTGTTTGAAGCTTGTCAATATTAACGTATCTTCTCAAGCACTACCAAGAAACAAAGAAACAATACCCAAGGGAATGACACGTGATCTGAAATGGGACAATATTATGCCCAATTGGATTAGGTCATTACTGTCTTGTATGAAAATACAATCAAGGGTCTTACCCAGGCTTTAGGGCACAGAGATGTAAAGACTTTCTTAAAGTAATGACAGGTTTCACTGTCTTCTCCAAGTTTTTTTGAACATTTCTGGAAGTCCACATAATTCTGCCAGCAGTTCCTTGTTTGGTTAGTGTACGGAAATCGAGCATCAAATGGGGCTGTCTCAATCTTGATTTCTTCTGCCATTGCTCACTGCAGTTAAAGAAAATTTTTATTCAATATTTTCCAAAAATTATTAATTCTTGTCCAAAAGGAAGTTGGTAATTTCAAAGGTTGGGTGGTCTGAGGAGGGTATGAAGAGTTACTTTCCAAAAAATGGGTGCAATGATGGTGGTGGCGGTGGTTGTTCACCTACTTTTTGAGGAAAGGTACATTCATCTACATTTTGTGGAAAGTAATACACTCATAGTAACGCGAATGAGTTATACAGAGTTTAAGTCATTCCTAAGACCCTCCTCTTGAGATTATTGTCAGACAAATTTCACAAGGTAAATCTCATGTCTGGCATGCGTCTCTCAGGTATGGGGGGTGGGATAGAGTAGGGTAGAAAACAAAGAGAGCAGGGTTTTTTTTTTTTTGCACACATACACACATATCAGCAGACTTATGTCATGCCAGTCAAGTATTATCAACAGCAAATATGGACAAAACAAATACAAAGTGCAAACTTATAATACACACACTTTTTGTCCTATTCTAAAATAACAACGATCAAAAAGTTTTTACACCAAGAAATCGTGACTATTCGCACGTTTCTGCATTTTACAACAAGCTTTCTAGTTTGAGCCGGTAAAATTTAGAGCTGATAAAAACATTCCAAAAAAGCGAATGACTTCTTTTGGTTTCATATATAAAAGTGTTAAAATATAAAAGAAAAATGCCAAAAGAGAATAAGCATCAAAAGAAGCTAAAAAATACGATAATCTTACCTCTAAATTCAGGAACTAATTTTTATTTGTACAAAAACTAAGATGGCGGACAGTAAAGAAACACGCGCAGTAGGGCATTAGGGGGTTTGTGGATTGGAAATCACGTGCAATGTAATGACTACCCTCTGGCATAATTACCCATGATTCTTCGCAGGATAAGATACCAGTTTGCTGTCGTAATAATGGAGTGAAGAAGTGAACTTGAAAATCCTGTATTTTTTCGCTTTTTTTGGACGGTTTTCTTTGTTGTACAACGAAATAATGATTACAGGGTGGAAGGCTAGTGATGCAACTGCCGCTGCGGCATGGTAGGTTGTATAGATAAGGCATTTTTCGATGTCAGAGAGGCGGTTTGTTGAAGGCTTGGATGGGGAATCTCGAGATACCTCGAAAAAGTATGACCATTCTGATTTTGTTATTAGATTAAGATTTTCATTTCCCCAGATTTAATGGTTGATGCAATTCAAAACCAACGATTCCTGTCTTAGAATATAAAGAATATATCGTAATCAGCGCTAAAAATATGTAATATTTTGTATATTTAAGCTTACATATTTTCGATTTCATTTGGGTATTTTTCTTGTTGTTTTTCTAAAAAGGCGATCAGTTACTTTTTTTAGTCTCGTAACACCTTTTTTTAATATTGCTATATCTGAGTGTCCCCAAATATCTAAAGATTGTCTATTTAGTATTACTTGAAATTTTTTTCTGAATACTTACATAAGTACTCTTTTTATACTTCTGTAAAACTCCCTTGCGTTTAAAATGAAAATTGAACCATATTTTGTGTAGTATTATACATTTTTGAAGATACTACTTGCTTTAGTTTTGACATTTGATATTTATCCCACATACCACAGGAATTTAATCCATAAATAGGGAAAATTCCCTGAATGGGACCTTACAAGCATTACATGTATTATTCAAAATCAGAGTGCTCTTTGTTTGGTAACACAGGTACACAGTACAATATACAATAATGCTGGAATGGTTTTCCATTGTTTGAGTATGGCTTCTCACTCATACAAAACAATATACAGTCATATAAAGTAATAGTTTTCCCATTTCTGATTGCATGTCATTCCCTTGGGTTTTATTTCTTTGTTTCTCAGAAACACTTGAAAAGATACATTTATACATTGTATGTATTAACCTCAAAAAAAAGAATCTTATTCCCAGGAAGATGACATCTGAATTGGGAAAACATTATGCCCAAATTAAAGAGGTCTATTTCTATGTTTGTAATGTATGTTTTATGAATGAATAAAGATTACTATTACTATTACTATTTTGGGAAATATCCATATCCTTCTTTGGACAATGAAATTCCAGGGAGAGGGGCTGAAATGAGTATGTGGATTTCTGTTTGATTTAACATGCATTGGTAGAGTTTAAAGCCAGGTTTTTATCACACATCATGCCAAGATTAATGAGACCAACAGCATGGTCCATACTTAGATTTATCTATTTTCATTCTTAGGTCTCAGCAATATAATTCCTCAGCATCGTCAAAAACTACAGATAATATTAAACCAACAGATTCCACAACAGTTAGCAAACCAGAAGAGAACCCTGAATGGGAGAAGGCCAGACAAGCCCTTGCTAAAGTCGCTGGAACAAGCCCACAGAAATCGGCTACAAAACAACCTCAAAATAGTACACAGAATAATAACACCAATGATAATGCCATGAATCCATCAATACTTGGATATGGACAGTATTATCAGCCATATCCCAATGCTGCATACCCTAGATACCCTTATCCTCCACCAGTACCACCCTATCCTCCCTATCAGTACCCACCTGCTTACCCATATCCAGTAAGTATTGTAAATGCCTTTTAATATGGAAAGCATGGGTGTTGTGTGCTGCTAATAAGCTGCCTCTCACGGCTGTGGTCATAGGTTCAATCCCTGGGCCTGCTATCTCATGCAGTTAGAATTGTTTGTTGGTTCTCTCCTGTGCTTTGAGTTTTTTTCCCTCCAGGTTCTCCTGTTTTTTCTCCCTCGGCAAAAATCAACTTCTAATTTCCTATTTGACCTTTCACATTCACCTCGATTGAAGCCTAGCACTAAAGTGAATGCACTACATTGCTTTACAACAAGGAAAAGCCTTGTAAAGTTTTTTTAACAGTAGTTGTATTTATCAGACTTAATTGATCTCTTTTCCAGGCTGGCCCTTATGCTATGCAGTTTCCAGGCTTCCAGCCACAGCCCCCAGGTACTGCACCCACATCAAATGGGACAGCAGACTCAGAGTCATCGTCATCTCATTCCAAACCAACCAATAATGAACAGAATATTACCCAAAATGATAGACAAAATAAATATCAGCCTCAGAAACCTCCTCCTAATGTATACAACAACAGATTTCAACATCAAAATAGAGGCGGAAGAAACCAGTCTACATTTCAGCCAAGAATGGTATGTAATTTTGATATGTCTTTTTTGGGAGGGAGGGGGAGGAGTAAATGGGTCATTTTATTACAATTTCTGCACCCACCCTCCCCTCTCCCCTAGGGGAGGAAATTAGGAGATCCTGGGGCAAATATCTTGATTATAGTTTGGTTTAGTTATGATTTTGTTTGTACTTTCAGAATCATGAAGACCAGGAGAACAACAGCCGAGCATCAGATGAAAATAACTATGCTTTTAATAACAGTAATAATCCACCACAGAATACTGGAGGTTCTTATGCAGATGTTGTCAAAGGTGGACAGAGGAAACCTTTCTGGAAACAGCATCAACGAAATCTACCAAGGCCTTGGGCTGAAGGTAAAATTGAGGTTTATTATTCATAGATTTTTGGCTAGGAAGTGCTTATACTGACACAGGCCTTTTTGGAGATATATAACAATATATTGCATTGTGGTCTAGTTTTGGTACAAATCTCCATATGGTGCTGTTTGTACTGAAGCTTGACCACATACAATGCCTGTTTGTTTATCTCAGAAATTGTCTTTATAAAGTGTAGTTGGAAAATATTCCTACTAAACAATTATATGGTTGACTGATGTAGGCATCTGAGACCATCTAGGAAGTCTTATTGAAAATTCCAACATTTGGTTATGGGATAGATATTTCCTGGGACTATTTTCTTTCATGTATTGTTTAAAACTAGCAAGTTGTATGAATTAAGAAAAACCATAATCATAACCTCTTGAAATTCCTCTTGAAATAAAATTTTTTTCTACTGTACTAAAATTACAATGATCCCATGGCATGCAGCAAATGTTTTAAGTATTTGGTTTCATCAACTGTACTAGGAAACACAGAAAATCACAAGTTTCAAGCCAAAAGATTCAAGCCAGCCTTTGAGTCTCCTTCAACAGAAAGTCAAGACAACCAAAATGAATCTGTCTCAGCAAACAATGACACATCTAGTCTATCTAATAACAATGCCAGACCACATTCACCACAATATAATAAACAAGAAGACCAGAACCAGCAGCAACAACCTCCTACTTCGTAAGTTTTGTTTTCTTTAAATTATCCTTAATCAGCACAAGTTTTGGTATGTACCAAGTGTGTTAATAAAAAGCTTCATGCAAAAATAGCTTGAATATCACCTCAATGGTTGCAAGTGTTTGAGACCAGCCATAGTGATATTACAGTAAAGAGTTTTCTTGTGTTCATGGATGTAAATTCCTTACAAAGATATTGTTTTTTCATGCTACAGTAATGAATTGAGTGCAGATAAATGGCCACAAAGTCTAAGGTACAGTATACTGAGGATGATGACAATAATTTTTAGGGTAGGGTAAAGGTGGGAATGAGGGTGATGGTGATGATTTGGATAATTGTGACAATGATTATGATGTTTATGTTTTAAATTTTATCCACCATTTTTTCCATACTTGTAGGGACTACGTACAAAGATGCTTTAAACCTTGTGAAACAGAGGAAGAAAAAGATGAGATTGAAGCAGTCCTAAAGAACAAGCTGACTAAAGTTTTTGAAGAGAATTCTGTGTTGCTTATTGATTGGGATGCAGAGCCATTACCCAGGTAATATTTTACTCCAGCTTAAGGTGTCTGGCTACTATTGGATTTTATATTTAACTTTTTTTAAAATAGCATCGTTTTTAACGGAAATTTAATGCTGATTTCAA
>WUAP02153098.1:0-10668 GCA_015163945.2 Stichodactyla helianthus
ATATTTTATCAGATTTAAAACCTCCTCCACGGTCTATGATTTCTATTGTGTTTGGCTCATTAATTATTCATGAGTTTCTTAAAGAATTGAATATTATAAGCATTTGAAGATTCTTATTAATAATTTGTATAGTTCAAATTCTAGGCCTTAGGGCTAGTTTTTGTGGCATTGAAATCGTCAAGCGGAATAATCCCTTAAATCTCAAGTTATAGTTCGGTGCGTAAGTTTGAGATACAGTGGTCATGTTTGGGGAAGATCCTAAGGATTTTCCCATTTCTATTGGTTATTTCTAGGACACCTTCCATTATCTTCCAGTGTTTTCTATCTGATCCCCAGATTACCAGCCAGTTTTCTACTCTACACTCTCATATTCCGAATTCACCCATTTGGAATGATGCTGGATTTCGGATTCTGGATTCCAAGTGGTGAAGATTCCGGATTCCAAAAGCCAAATTTCCCTTAATTCTGGATTCCGGACTGGATTCCGGACTGGATTCCGGACTGGATTATCTTACATGGGGCGAGCATTTTTCTATTTAAACCCACTCCTCACCGCCCCCTTATTTCCCAGGCTGGCGAAATTCATTTCGTCATCCAAATAAAAACAATTTCAGAAAATAACTTTTGCAGATGATCTAATTTCGGAACCTTCTAATTTAAATTTTTCTTTTGAATTTTGGTCATCTGCTCCTGGTTGAAAATCATAAACGCACCAGCTGCGGAGGACGTATTGAGTTGCGCAACGTAAAGTTTGACGCATTCTCGGTAGTTTTTACGAGATTCTGTGACCGGTACGAACCACCAACCTTATGCAGTTTGGTCGCTCGGTCCGTGTACATAAGATATGGAACCTCGTTTTTTCCTACTTGTTTATGGCGCGCTCTGCGCTTGGGCCATAAGACAGTGGGGAAAAACTGACTCGGTCCATAACTAAGTCCGGAATGACCCTCACGTTTGGTTAATAAGAGGCATTTATTTCAGCCTTATTTTATGCTCTCTACTACTCTACTTATTTCACAGGGCCTGTGGAATTTGCGGAACAAATAGACGGCTTTGGAGACAATCTTTTGAGGAAACTAACTCAAGTATCGACTTGTCCTTGCCGGATTATGCGCTGTATTTGTATAAGAGATTCAAGAGGATCAACACTCATTTGTAAATTGAACCAAAAAATGTCCAATGATTAAGTCCGGAATTATAGCAATATTATCTGGAGAGATTTGAAGTGCTGGCGTCTTTAATCAGCTCTAATGATAACGCAAACAAGAGAGCAGAGCAAGTTTGATAACAAAGATCAAACAAAGTTTATTAGAAGGCGACGCTCTTAAGTCAGTTTCTAAGTTTGCATTCCATGTCCACGCACTGTAAGAAAGTTTCTCTTTACGAACATCAGTTTTAAATTATTTCCACTGAGGAATAATTCGGCAAGATATTCGACAATAGCAGATATATTATTGCTTAACTCCCCTTGACAGCTTTAGTAATTGATATGTCACAGACAGGTATCAAGATTTGAATAATGTGAAAAAAAAACATTGTTAATGATTAATTAACGAAGTCGAAGAGAGCAAAACACGGAGAACAATCCGAACTTTCTTTAAAAGGCTTTATATATTGTGCTGAAATTTTCTCTATAAATATGAAGATTCAAAACGGTTTTTACAATAAGTCACTCAAGATGAAGAATACTGAACCGCTGAGATAGTACGACTTTCACTGAATTTAGGTATAAGTCAGGTTAAAATGGCAAAATGTTAGAAAATATCATATGGTTGGGATAATAGCTAGTTTCTCAAATAAAGCCCTCTGAAAATGAAACTTTATTCCTGGTATATTTTGTCTACTAAATGATAATTATTATCACTTAAGAGAAAAACAGCTTATGACGGGCCTTAGAATCTAGTTCCTATGATCTAGAAAATTAAGACAAAAAATTTAATTTGGGTCATCGTTGGGTCATCCAACCTAAAATTCCACATACTATGTCATAGTCGATCTCAATTCGAGGAGTAGGGACGAAAATTAAGATATTAACGCATCATTAAAGCGAAATATAAATCACAATAATGGTTTCACCATTAAAACTTTTCAAAATTCTCTAAAAATTACGTTGTGACGGCATGACGGCACTATAAATTGTCGTACTATGTTTGTCTCTGATTTTTCTTTAAAACTGTTTTCGAAATATAAATTACTGATAAGATTCTGGTAATGGGTCCAGTAGTCAAACAGTTGGTGCCACTTGAAACATTTAACGACATCGAAACTACTATTTAAAGGAATTCGGTATGCAGGCTGGAGACCAAAGAGTTATCCCATTTAAACAGAGGTGTTCATAATTGTTCTACGTTGCCCGATAGAGCGGTTAAACAGCACATTTTAGAAGAGATTACAACCGCGATGAGAGGAGTACATCTTGATGATTATGCAGCCAGTCTTACCTTATTCCGGTCGAAGCATTCTGGCCGCACTCGCTCAGACGTCCTGCAAGGTGAACTTGACAAAGCTTGATCAGACATCATGGACGTTTTTCAGTTTGCTTTAGATATCTTGTTCAAATGGATTTACAACGACTTGATGCGTTGTGCGTGGGTGACCCTGTCACACAACGACAAAATATTAGACGTCATTGTTTGTTGTTTTCATCGCGATATTTTGACGAAAATATGCAAATTGCGCATCTCAGTTACCGGTTTTAGATCAAAAGATTATTGTTTGTTGTGGTTATTATAACTCCACTCTAGGGCCTACGCAGACGTCCTTAGCGTCGTCGAGCAACGCTTAACTCCCCGCGAACAAAAAAAGGTATTGTGTGACGACGACACCCTGGAGACTGTGAAAATATGGCATTCCCGGAGCAAACCGCTAAACTTCAGTCCGCTAAGGATGAGAAATTCTATGTGGGACATGCTGGGCCCGAGCCGAAATTGGTTATTTGGAGAGTACAAAGAGGATTTAGAGATAGATTATAATAATCGCAGCATTGGATTCTCTATCCAGTTTTCACTAATTTTCAATGCCATGTTAAATAAAATATTGACTTTTTTGTTTAATAGTTTAAGTCAGAAATTTATACATGAAGTACCAAAAAGCCTTTCGGCAATGAAACGTCACAATACTTATACTATTTATGCAATGATTTCGAGGGGCACTTGCCCTCGAGCCTTTAGGTAGCCTCCGTACGCAGACGTTCCTCCTACTAAGAACGTCTGCGTAGGAGGCTAGCTTTTAGGACTGAGGAAATACAAGTGACAATTCCATGGTGTGCTGTGAGAAAGCATTGTATGGTTTTTTATCCCACAGCATAGAAAATACAAATGCATGATGGGAAGGAAGGTTGGACTGGCAAATACACAACAACTCAGTGATTGGCTGTAATTTCTAATTGTGTGGGATAATGCTTGATATTTCACTACCTTGAAGGCCCGTTTACTCTAGCGATTTTTTTCTTTTTTTCTTAGATTTTCGCTGCGATTCTAGCTGCGATGCAAAATCGCTTTGCAATTCGTTTGACAAGGCGATTTTCTTAATTTACGTCGCTGATGAATCGCTGTTGTTTCGAACATTTTCGAATGGCATTTTATGGCGATTCGCACTCAAATCGCCACTTTTACACGCGCGATTTTTGATTGCAGGCAATCGCGGAAAGGAGCCTTGTAAATGGCGTGTAAAGGGGTCTTAAAAATGCTTAGGGACACATGATACAGGAAAAGATATTGTTCTGGCAGTTCTGGAACGAGATGAATTTCATTTCGTATACCGCCTTTACAAGATGAAAAATGACAGAACGAGCTCAGCTCCGTCGTTACCCATTCCGGTACCAAGAGCACCTCGGGGTGCTCTGTGTACGAGAATGCGTCATTCCGAACACTGTGTGTGATCACTCTCGACCCCAGAGCGCTGTTGTTCTTACTGCGCATGCTCGTGACGAACTGCCAGAAACTTTGGGAAGCGCGCGGTAGCCACAATTCTGGCCACGGTATGTAATGTGCATGCTCGAATTTGAATTATAGTTAGAGCGCGCTCTCCCTAAATCAACGGTTTTTCATTTTACTCCCGAAAAAAGCCGTTTTTGTTGCTTTACAGCTACACTACCATATTATAGACTCTCAAGGTAATTGATATCCTTTACTGCAAGGCTCTTGTTATTGCTAGTGCAGTTTTTTGACAAATTATTGCGCAAATTATTCTAACCAATCACAGCTCTTAAAAATGTAGGGTTTTCCAGAGTCTCTGGCACTTCGTCAAGAATGACAGAGGTCTGGGGTCGAGAGAGTGTGTGATACGCATGCGCCACTCGTTCCTGTCTCCTCGAGACGGCAGTTTCATTCCAGAATGAGTGTTCGTAGAATGTCGTGTCAGAAAGAGCGTTTTGATCCGGAACGAAAATTATTCCAGTATCATGGAAACGGCCCCTCAGCCAAACTCATTACATCAAACAAACTATAAATAAGAAAGAGCCGTTCGTGTTCTCTATCATCTTACACACACGAGTTCACAAGAGGATTTGATGATCATTGCAATAAACGGAAACCAGTTTGTAAAGCACAGGAAACAAAGGGCGGCAACGGCGGACATTTCTGACTGGTCAGTAAAACCTCAACGTGAACCGTATAACTAAATCATCAGGTTTAAATTTAAAAACACTTACGTGAAAGTATCCATCCAAAATATCTTCATCACATGCTAAATGTTTTGCCAGCAGAAATTAATAGAGGGGGTGCGTTGGGTGGACAGATCATCAGTATAAAGTACAGAAGTCGCTCGGCGTCTACCTTGAAATCACTGATATTGCGTGACCTGAAGTTCAGACACCAGCTCAGCTTCAGGTGTTGCGAATTTCTTTCTTTTTTTCTTTTTTTTTTAAGTTCTGCGGCTGAAGACACGAATAAAGAGAATCTGTCAGTAGAAAAAAACAATGTCAGTGAGAAACTATAATAATAATGATAATAATAATGATAATGATAATAACGACATGAGGTCGTCAAAACGTTCAGTTCTTCTGTCACTAATTTTTTTGATAAAAAGATAACAATAATAATGACAATATTATCAAAAACTACAACTACAGGCATAGAATACACAGAACCGTGAACAGCAGTCACATTTAATTTTTGCGTCACTGGCCATTAGCGATTAGAACAGCTTCCTCAACAAGGAGAATTTATGAAGTTCAAAAACTGTTTTTCCTTAAACCTCGCCCATTTTAGATTGGCAAATATAAGAAATATTTGTGCATCGGGCAAGTCAAGGCCTAGAAATGGAAGCATCATTTTAGTAATTCAGTTTGCTGTAAATGATTCAGTGTTGTCGTTGACTCTTTCATGATCACTACACCGTTTGGCGGGAAAAAGTATAGCCGCGTCTACAACAACGTGTTTTGGCGGGAAATCAAAAGTACCTCGGCGAATAACCCCCCAGCTCAATTACCATGGGCTCTGAGCTTTCATATAAGAATTTATAAATCTGCTTTCTTTGTGTTCCGGATAGGAAAATAAAGACTATTTTTTAAAAAAACATAATCGTCTTTTAATTATTTCTTTTTCGATTCTCCGAAATTGTTTTGATATCTAGTACTGAAAGGGAAAGAATAGTGATAAATCCACACTTTTCTTCAAGGGAATGCGAAGTATTTCTTCGGATTTCCCTTTGGTCTGACAAAAAGAAAATTTAAAGTTGTCTGTTTAAATTTGAATCGGAGATGACACTCAAAATTGCAATTAGGCTTTAAGAATAGTCCTTGAAACCAAGATATATATTTTGGTTATAAAATATTGATTCTTTGAAATGTCAGGTACCAAGCTATACTAAAACTAATTCAGTATTATTCAAAACTGAATAAGTCACTGAAATTTCAGAGATATTTAAAATTTGATGCAACAGTTATTAACACTGAAATACTAACTATGCAGTCAAAATAAACACTGAAGATGATGAGTCGTAAATTCAGTATTTGACAGTTTGGAGAACAAAACAAAAAAAAGGTAACGGACACTTTAAAATTTGTTAAAACTTCTACTAATTCACCAGTTGTGGGAATGGGGAAATCTCTAGAAACGGAAGAGAGAAGAGAAGAGCCGTGAAGAGGAAAAATAATGCCATCATACACCCAAAAAGAAGAAGAAACGGAAAAATAAAACAACAAAAATAAAAATAAAACACGAAATTTTCGTGTTGTGTAGCCAGAGTATATATAGTGTATCCATAAACTGATACTATTGACAAAGAGGAGGAAACTGTTTTGAAATAATGACGACAGAAGTTAAATAGCATTTCAATTGAATCCAAAAACCGTCCATAATTCATGGTTTAGTGATCTGACATGGAGGAAGAGTCTTGAAAAAAAAGTGGAAGCATGGAATTGGTATACAAATAATGAAATGAAGAAGAAACTTTATAGAAAAACCCCTTACATTTGCTCGCAACGGTAATGATTCCACCATGGCCAGTGTGATGTCTAGCTAGTTTAACAATCATATCCGCGCAAAAACGAACAGCAGCCAACAAAATGAGTTTTGGAAGCGATGCGCAATGATGGGGACATTTTAGTGTCCACCTATTCTTTTTGCAACGCTAGCTACGCACGATCACGTAAACAGTAACACGTTATGCTCACACGCGCGCACTAAGTTATACTCGTGTAACCGAATAACGAACGAAAATGAGCTCTAGCTCGGATTTTTTTCAAGTCTGCAAATATCTTTGGTTTCCAAATTTTCATACTGTGACTGTATAGGCTGAAAGCTATGAATATTAAAGAGGGTTGATGCATTTAAGGCCATTCTCTTTGCCTGATCTGATCAAAATACAAAATACAAAGCTACAATTATGAACCGACACTAATGCCGTTAAGTTGACTCAATTGCGATATTTACGTTTATACCCGAACGCACGTCTGTTGACGATGTGCGCCTTCAACTGAAAAGCACAACAATAGTACAAATAAAGTTCAGTAAATACGGGATTTTTGCTCATGTCGGCCGAAAAAAATTAATGTAAACAACCATACTGGAAAACTATCTCCTCTGTATGAATTTCAGCTAAGAATATTAAAACATATGGTAATTGTTATATAACAATATAAATAATATAAGATTTAAGTACCATGATCAAAACTGATAGCCCTATGTACCTCGCGTGTTTTAACTTATCTTTTTTTTAGTAAATAATATTGACGTGTTCTGTTACCTGAAAGCGTGGAGTTGATAGTCCAAGTTAGTCCAGCTTGTTTAAGTTTGGAACAATCTGTTAGTGCGGGAACTTCTACTGCATTCGGCTGAAAAGAAAGTGTTCAAAATGACTTCTCAACAGAATTGTAATTCTTGGACTATGAATGCCCAGGTATCACTTCGATCGACGCCAACAACGTAACTCTTTGACAGATTATTCCTCAAGGAAATAAGAACTCTTTACTGCCATTAGCTTAATGCTCGAGTGTACGGTTTTCGTTAAGTTGTAAATGGTTCGGAAGCAGGTGGTGAAAGACGTCTTACTTCTCGTGAGAGAAGAAAAATAGTGATGATATACACGAATTGATATGGTTTTGTATCGAATGTTAACAATAAGCGAACACTTGTGGCCGGAGGGGACTGCGAGACGGTTTGTTATCTAAACCTTTTTCTCCAACATTCTTTGTTCTACCTTTTCATTCGAAACCTCTTTCCTCTGCCTGAGTGTTGTGTTAGAGGACGAAAATCTGGGATGTCGCTGGAGTTGAGTGCTTTTTATTAATCTACACTTTGGGAGTCTATTTTTACAGACAATGCGAGAGGTTGATCTTTACAGGTTGAGACAGAGCTAGAAATCAACCAGAAAGACCCTTAGTAGGAATGGTTGTCAGAAGGAATTCCTTACTCGACCATAATCCTAACTCAGGTTTGTACCCTCTAGTATGGCTCCAACTACAGGTTCCGACTTAAACTCAAATTATCTCCAAAGGAAGATTACAAAGAACTATGTGTACTCGCCTATATATCGGTTAAACATGGGTTAAACCCTATTTCCTGTTTACATTCTTCATGTTGATCCTATGTTTCGATTACAGATGAGGGGTTTGGTCTAGAATTAAAGACTAGAAAGGCTAGATTTCCAGAACATGTCAATCTATACAAACTATTAGTAACGAACAAGGATCAACAAGCTTATAGCGTTATGAATATGGTCAAGGTTATAGAACTAGTCTTGGGAAAGTACCGAAAATGAACCAACACGTATCATAAGTCAACATTAACTAAACTAGAAATGTTTCTCATAACAGTTGGTTAAAATGTAGGAATAAATTATTCTCACTTAATCATTCGCATTTAGTGTACGATCATTTGTCTGTATCTTTCTCTTTGTTTACTTGTTTGCTCCAGGCTGCCGCTCCAATCGCCATTATCATCCCCACCCATTCCTCCCTCATGTGCTCTGCTCCCCTAACCCTACCCCCCCCCCCTATTTAACCACACTAAATACATTATTAAAAGAGATGTCAGTCAATAGATAACTAATAATTGTCCTATTTCATTATGATGTCGCGGCTTGTTTATGAGGGGGGCAGAATCGTCTAAAAAAATAGAAATTTGAACAAAATTCGCTCTAAGAGTGAACACAACACCAACAAAATTCGCTCTGCTATAAAAATTTTATTCTCAAATTGTTTGGTCTTTGTGTAGTCACTGTTTTGTTCCCCTCCGACGGCCATGATCCTTTTCTGTCTGATCAAACAACAGATTGTTTTGATGTGACATCATAATGAAATAGGGTAATTCAAAACATGAAAACTAGATGCACAGGTTTTAGGCATCAAAGGAAATACGCGCCAATTAATATTGTGTCAATTGTCGGGATGATTTTCATGCGTTTAAAAATTTAGTGACTTGCTTGGGGCTATATCATCCCATCTCTTTTCCATAATTTATTTAGCTAGCAGTTTCGTTTTGCTATCTCTGATGTTTTTCGATTTTATTCTTTTGCTTTGCCCGTTCGTAAAAGGGAGTTATGAACTTAGGAAAACGCAAACACTTTCCCGTACTATTTTCTTTCTTGAGAAAGTTTACCAATAAAATAGTCAAAATAACATTTTGATATTCCCCAAAAGTGTTCTTTTCATCGTATTTACTTTTCCTGTTTTCGTGTCAAAGAATAAATGCATGCGCGTATTTGTTTTTCTTTATACTGTTTTATATTGTTTTTCTTTGTTTATAGCCGAAATTTCCAATTCCTGGCTTTTTGGATTTGCGCCTTTTTAATACCGAGACCTCTATCATTTTCCCTTTCCTCTCTTCTTTTCTTCTCTTATTTCTTCCTTTCCATTATTTTCTGTCCACTTTTTGGAGGGGGGGGGGGGGGGTTTCATACAAATATCAATGTCTATTGATTCTAAGCCGGTTATTTATACTACTTTGGCGCCGATAGAATAACTGCCACATCGTCAATTGAATGTACTCCAGCTGCTTAGTAATTTAATGCCGAGGTACCTGTCATTGCCAATAACAACCTCATCCGTTATCTCCAAACAAACACTTGTATTCAACTTTAAACTTTTAAGCTAACCGCTCATGAAATGTTTTAAAGTCAATCAGTTTAAAAACAAGGAAAATAAATTCCGAAGTGATGGCCAGTCATATGAGAAGACTTCTGACAACTGTCTTTATAGTACAAGTGTGGATAAACAGTAAGTAGGAGGCTTGCTAGCATTATATAATAAATGAACGCTATTCTTTAGCGCTGCCTCTTAAAAAAAAGAGTACGCGGGAATGTCTTTAGGAGTTAAAAGAATTGAGTTTTGTACGTTATTGATTTCATTGCTGTGCTCATCGTGCATTTCTCGTTTTTCCTTGGATTGTTTTCTTTTTTGTTTGTTGGTTTTCTTTTCCTTTCTTTCTTTCCTTTCTTTCTTTCTTTCTTTTCTTTCTTTCTTTCTTTCTTTTTTTTTTTTTACTTTTCCGAGCTGATATTAGTTTTGATCAGTTTTCGTAGCATTGAATCAAACAAATAAGGTGCCATATCTATCGGGTTTAGGATCATTAGTTAGCGAACAAACCATCACAAGAGATCTTACAAACAATTTCGACATGACAAGCACTGAATTATTTATCGCCTGGGGATGAGTTTTTGTTGTGACACCATCATAATTGCTTGATCCCCTTCGAGGCAGTATTGGACTTGTAATCGATAGAATTAACGCACAACTTTACGTGATGGCCCCTTGCTCTTACAGTCGTTGTTTGTTTGACTTTCTTGTACGAGTTCTTTGCAAAAGTTGTGATTCTCCTTAAATCCTCCGACCCAGACTGTCATGTTTTATTTCTGTCCTACATTTCGTTGTATATAAATGATTATTAGTGTCAAGGGTCGTTCATATCGACTTTCTTGCCTCTTGTGATAGATTGTACGAGCAATCGGATGGAAGAACTTAATAGAAATTTGCTAAGTGGATATAACCTTAAGGCTCGTCCAGTTACACGTGACAAAGATGTTGTCAAGGTTACGTTTGACTTGGCGTTACACCATGTCATGAAGGTGGTAAGTCTAGCATGATTATCGACCATCATCTAGTGGGGGCACAAACTTGTTGCTTAGAATAATAGGACAGGTTAACAAAAAAAATTAAGGTTTTCCAAAGACTCTTTAGAGTCTGATGTAAAACCAAGGTTATACGAGGAGACAAGTTAGATATCACAA
>WUAP02153109.1:0-10667 GCA_015163945.2 Stichodactyla helianthus
TGATGTTATTTTGAAAGACACATTCATGTTTTTTTGCCTTAATGGAAATTTGCTAATACCCATTATGGTTTTTTGAATTTTTTCCCTGTGGTTGGTCAAGGAGGTTGGGGGTAGGGACTAGGGCATAGGATTTTTTAAGAAATTGTTCTCATCTTTTATTATTTTTTTATAGGGTCTCGTTATTGCTGGTATAGCAGATCTGGCAAGACCAGCTGAAAAGCTGAGTGTTTCACAATCTACAGCACTTGCTGCAACAGGTAGAAACAAAACTTTTGAGACAATACTAAAAGCTTGGACACATGATGCAAAGCAGCAGGAAAACCACACCGTGTGTCCACCTATGCAGTCATTGTGCATGATGTTACCTGCAAAGTTGCAAAAGTAGAAATAAGTTCTAATTTTACTGGTGGAGACGCAATTTCCCTGTTGCAAGTGATGTCACAGGCAATGTCACGTTATATGTCCTAGCTTTAATCTGCATTTTCCTGCCTTTTCAGCTTGTATTTTTAACTTTCAACAATTGCATAAGTGAAAGAAAATAGCAGGCAGTAAATAGAAAATGTGGAGCCACATTTGCACACTTTTTATGCTATAAAAACTAGACCAAAGGAAAGTCAATATTGCATTGTTTTAATCTAAATTTTCAAACCTCCCTCCACTGATTCATCTCCATTTGTTAATAAATAATTTAATATCACCATCTGTAAAAGTCAGGGCACAAAATAGCTGCCTTTCAATGGCCAAAGTGCAGGTTAAATTTTAATACTGGCAGGCAAAAATAATTTTGAACTGTGCCCAGTGGAAGATAAAATGGCAGGAGGAATTTTGCTCCACCAAAATTGTCCTGCCAAAAATAAAAACACTGTCTGGCCATTTTTATTTACTATTTCAAGCCTTGAGAGTTGTGTGTTATTACTGCATTCTAAGTATTTTTATTTGCTGCAGGTTTAATTTGGTCAAGATATTCCATGGTTATTATCCCCAAGAACTGGTTATTATTTAGTGTAAACATTGGCTTAGGGATAACAGGACTAAATCAGCTAGCCCGAATTGCATAGTAAGTTGATATGTATACTCAGCTCCCCTCATCCATCCATTTATCCATCCATCCCATCCATCCATTCATGCATTCATTTTTCAATTAATTCTATTAATTCTGCGTTTTAATTTTCCCTAGCTATTTTAATAACTAACTCATTTCCTCTATTCATTCTTTCAATCATTTTCTCATTCCTTCATTAATTCACTATTAATAACTGAATTCATGCTTAGAAGTGGTTACATTTTATTGGGAACTTAGAATGATTAAGTACAAATTTGCAGTATCTTTTTCCACTCATACAGAATCTGTATCATAAATATGATCTTCTATTACAGTTACAGGTATACATTATCAAAAGCTGCTGAAGGTGACCAAGATAACCAAGAATCTGAAACAACAAATGAACAAGCAAAAGAGGAAAATTCTCCAGCTAAAGTGGAAGTTAAATCTTCTTGAAAATTAGAATTTTAGATACTGACAATATAAGATTTTTAAAAGGCTCACATTGCCTTTTCTAACTAATTGATCATCTTGAGTTTTTTTATGGTATTTAATCTGTTTAAAGAAATATTCTGTGCTGACTTCAAAGATGAAAATCTAGAGCTGTTGTGAACTATACATGCTTTAAAGTAAGTGGTCAGGTACTGTAAGTGCTTGGCAAGGTTAACCAACAATTTCAAATAACTTTGCCCATGTGGGTTGCCAAGTTTGTTGGGAAGTTCCAAAGTACGTAACAAAGTTTGCAAGTTAGTTGGCATTAAGCCAGTCTACTTAGGAACTTCAAAACATAGTTTCCAACTTGCCTACCACGGAAGTTCAGAACTTTGCCCTTTCACCAAATAATATGAAGTATGAAGAAAATATTTGATGCTTATAAGGATTTGTAATCAACTGAGATCAATAAAATTAGAATATTTTGTAGTTTAGTTCAGTAAAGATGATATTTCTGAACTTCCGCACCAGACAAGTTGGAAACTTGGGTTTTGAATTTTGCAAGTACACTGGCTAATTGCCAACTGACTTGCGAACTTCGTAACGTACTTCAAAATTTCCCAACGAACTTCGCAACCCGCATGGGCAAAGTTATGTGAAATTAACTGTAAAGGTATTTTAATTTACATCCATTTTTAGAGTGTCATGAGGTAGTTAATATTTAATAGGCCAAATACAGTTTTTAGTCATGGGAAGCAAAGGCTTTAGTTGAATCTTTTATAATTTGGCAAGCTAAACTGGAATCTAGTTTGCCAATCACTGGCAGACTAATTAAAATATGCATTTTCTTCTGGGCAGTTTTAGTTTTGAAGTTTATGATTTTTGCCTTTGAATCTCAATCTCCATTGACAAACACTTCAAAATTTACACATTTGTTTTTCTGCAACACTATTTTGGGTTTTACATGACTAAATTCATTTTATTCATTTCATTCTTTAAAAACTTTTGTAATTTGTAAAACATATTTAATAAGAATTGCCATCATTCAAATGTGAAAAATAATGATAGCAATTCATTTTTTGATATACTGAGTTTATTTAACCAAGCACAATTTTAAAATCTACTCATGAGTAGTTAAAGGTTGAAAGGAAACAATAGAATAAAGGCCCTTTAAATAATGACATTTAGCTGAGACTTGTGTGCAATGGTTTCGTAAAAGTGTTTCATATAATAGATGAAACATTCTATCAAGTGTTTGATCTAGTTTCTCAAACCACGAATAATTCTAGGAGAAAATCAAAGCAAAAGTTGGTCAAATTTTATGCTGATTAACAATATATATCCAAACCACAATCATGGTAATTTACTTTGTTTTCTTATTAATTATGGTATTCATAAGACCAAGTCTGAAAAGGTTTTTAATTAAAACCATATTGACATTTTGAGAATTTTACTTGTAAAATAATATTACCAATGTAGCATGAACCCATTTATAACTTTGTAAGAGTAGAACATGTGATAATAAAGTCAAATATTTATTCATGGATCTTTGATCATCACAGCTGCACCTTTGATTCTGCCAATAGACCCTTATCACGCTAGCGTTATATTATAAGATATTTGATTTATCAGAAAAAGAAGTTTCTATGAAATTGGTCACATTGATTATAGTAAAACTGCAAAGTTTCATAAACATTGGCTTTAAACTTGTGAAGAAATGAATTTTTGAAAGTAAGCATTTTTACAAAAAAAATGTACTGTGGACAGGCATTGCATGCCCGGCAAGCCTCATTATAAGGCAAGGGCAGATCAGGGGAGGGGTCCAGGGAGTCTGGACCCCCCCTTTCGACTCTTTGTTTTCCCCTTTTTTTAACATGATACATATTGGAGAGAATTTTTACACTATAATATCGTAAACCTTTTCTATTGAAAGTCGTGACTCTTATGTAGGTTTATGAATTGAAAGCCAAATTATGTTACCACGTTTACATTTTATTCCAGCAGCAACACAAGTGTATGTGTTGCAACTTGTATAGTTTATGTATGACATCACCTCTTGAATGTAGGTTTTGGCCCCCCCCCCCCCCCTAAAAAATCCTGGATTTGCCCTTGTCAGGCTAGACACATACATTTCTTTGCAAAAATTTCACCAAAATGCTTACTTTTAAAAATTCATATCTTCGTCAATTTAAGAACAATCTTTACGAAATTTTGCAATTTCACTATTTTCAATGTGACCAATTTGATAGTAAACTTTTTTCCCCAATCAATCAAATATTCTACATCACACTAGCATGATAAGGGTCTATTGCTTTTCACCAGGTAATTTTCCTGTCCACTCCACAAGTTTAGGAATCAAAAAATGTTTAATTGATCTGAAAATTGAATAGTTGTGGTTTCATTTTCCCTTTGCATCTAGGAGTTCTCAGCCTCTGTTTTTCTTCAAACCTCCACTTCTTCCACTCAGATCTCTACAGTAACTGCATTTACTCTTAGACCATGTGTCATTCCCTTGGATATTATTTCTTTGCTTATCAGTAATGCTTGAGTACAAAGAAAACCTTAATACCAAGGGGATGTCACATGGTCTGAAATTGGAAAATGCTACACTCAAACTTTGTTGATATAAAATATTTCTTTGGGCTTTTCACCAAGCTGAAAAACCATGCTCTGTTAATTGTAATTATCTCCACCAATGTTGGGCTGATTGGTCTAGATGAGGGTCTCTGACATGAAGGATAATTTTTTGTTTCAACACCATCCATGGACATCTTTTCCACACACCCTGGCTCTTTGAGTCAAACATCCTAGGACTACCCTGTTACTTCATTTATGAAGACATTAGGTATCTTTTTGGTGTATTTTGTTTTGTTCTGTTGAAGGCTGCTTATCTGCAAACCAAGATTCCACTTCCTTATCATATGGTCCTTGTTTGCGCGGCAGTCTCCAAGACTCAAAGTAGGTGACAAGTTTACCATCTTTTGAGGGTAGCATCTCTGTCATTTTTACTCCAAATTCTTTGGCCTGTAAGGCAGATGACATAGGCAGAGATTGGATGTTGATGTCACCAATATAGGCATCAAACTTTTATTTGGTACCATCATTTAAGGGACCTGTCATAAATTCATGGTTCCGACTCAACTTAGTTAACGTTGCTAAGTCCCACAAGCTCGACAAATTAGCCAGAATATCTCAGCATTTAAAAGTTTGATCGCGGAAAAGTTTTTATATACTGTTTCAATTATTTACTGTCTCATGAAAATAAAATAAAGTTGCCTTGTAATCCTTGTAGTTCCCTTCAAAACAGAAAACGTGTTGTTGTTTGTGGGACGAGATCTTAATTCCACTGGGAAAAATCCTGCGAAGGTGATTGGTTGCTATTGTTTTGGCTGGAACCATCAATTAGAGGTGGGGCTAGTGTATCTTAAGTTTCACTTGGATGAATTTTGGTGAACCCTTCTCCCTAAATTTGCCATTGTTTTCCTAATCCCCTCTTTTGCTCCAGTGGAGCCTCTGACCTCCCCCCCCCAACACACTATTTGTACCACTGACCTACCCCCCCCCAAAAAAACACTATTTACACAAGTCCCACTCAAATTAATGACTGGTCCCTTAAATGGTAGAAAATATGGTAGACAATGTGAAGGAAATACAACACAGCACATGGAATCACACACCATGGGGTGGAATTGATGACATCTATTAAACCAATCATGGCACACGAGATCACTTACAGCATAGCACATCTATATACTGCAAGCTTTTGACAGTCATAGCTATGAAGTGTGTTCCAAATACCATAATAGATGAATAAATTCATGCGACTAAAAATATTGGCAAAGGAAGGCCTGCCAACTTGGTACTTGCAGTCTACATATAGAAAGCTGTGGGAATTTTAGGGGAGGGGTGCTGATTGATGAGGTTAATAATTAGCAAATCATGCCTGATTACATGAAGAGCTGCACGTGAATTAAAATGGGAGGGGAGGGGAGGTCCTCAATCACGATTTAATCTTTTAAAAGATACTTACAGTTTTCACTCCAAGAGCCTTCTTCACTCCATACACAATGACACCAACCCCACCAACCGCACATAAGCTTCCATACCCAAGAGCACGAACAGCAAGCTTCACTCCCTCGCTGTATCGACCAACAAAAACATCCGGACTCTTTTTCCTCGCCATCCCAAGAGAAACCCCAAAACCACCCATCATAGAAGCGACCGTAACTCCTGTCAACAATAATGCCGCTGATGTGAGACTAACTGTGGACGATTCTTGCCGAGAATCTGGAATAACTGTGGTTTTATTCGAGAGGTCATTTTTGAGCTCTTCGTCCGCCATCTTGGATTTATGGAACTAATTTTCCCCTCCCTACCCCTCTGGTTGTTTATTCGCGCGCTTTACTGCGTTATGTCACAGGGAACCCAGACGCTTATAATTTATTTATTTAGTTAGTAATTTAAAATGAAAAATTATAAAGACATTAATTAAACCTGTATTTTCTTCGAAATTCTTATTTTAGCGTTCATTTGCTGAGTTTAAGCGCTTTTAAAAACATTTTTCACCCTCCCTCTCCACAAAATTTTTTTTATAGACATTAATTGGATTTTAGTTTTATCAAGAGCTCTCATAGGCATGAATTTATATTTCTATTCATCATATTATCTTCTTTTTTCTGACATAACTTAGTAAATATTCGACAAAATAAATGCAATTGTGATAGTGTTGGGTTGCCTGTGTAGAAGCAACGCATGAGCAGTAGTACCAAGCTATCGGGTGGCGCTCTTCGTTTAGCAGAAGAGAAAAGGTTCACTCAAAAATGATTAAAAACTAGAGCCGGTTTCCTGGTGGTTATTTACCCGTTAGACCCTCTAAAACAAGATATCCAGGACACGACTTGTAGCTAAGGCCATGGAGGTTTGATTGGGAGTGTCTGGAGAGCTGAACGCGACCAATGAAGGCGGAAAACACGAAGCAATACAGCCCGATAATGACCAAGCGAAAGTGGGAAGTATTCCCTGGACGAAACAAGTTCTACTGCGATGGGCGTATTATAATGGCCAGGAATAATGGGGTCTTTTACTTCACTTTAGCACTCATTCTTGTCACTACAGGCTTGTTCTTTGGATTTAAGTGAGTATTTTTCATCGCTGTTAAGGCTAGGAATTATAAGCGAGGGCGATAGTCGACAAACGTTTCCTTCACGCTTTTTGTGGTCATTAGGTCATAACAAGAAAGACTCGTATTAATATAAATTCAGGGTTTAATTTTAACCCCTGCAAAGTACTTCTATAAAAGCAGCCTTTCCTTAGCTTGTACTTTCGCTCTCAGACCGGAACAGCCTTCGGTTTTTCGCTTTTCTTTTTGTTTATACAAAGCAAAGTGAGCGAGAGACTTGACGTCTTGTTTGACAAAAATTTAGAGTTTGTTCATTCGATGATTTGGTTTTGATTTGAACGTAAAGTAATTACTTTTGATATTAAAGGTTATTGACTAAGTCGTTTAGCTTTGCTAGCATTAAATTATACAACATGAAAATCCAATATCGATATTCTGGTATAAAAAAATATGCATTGTTTTAATGCGAAGATGTTTGACAATTAGAATTCTTACCTCGATGTTTGACACTTCTCAAAACCACATCAAATATTCGATTATTCCTTATGATTGATCCTTCTAATGAATTCATAAACTTGACGTATTTAAAAAGAAATAAAAAAACTTTTTTATTTGATACTGTGAAAATTGTTTTGTTTTGCTTCAATAAACATTTGCATATTTTTTATGATTTTATATAAACAAAACAATCTTAGGTGTTTTTCTCTAAAAAAACATTTAATTCAAAGTAGAGGTTTAGAAATACATGTACAGTCGTTTGCATATAAGAATGGACACATGACACTAAGACATGTTCTAATTGGTCACCGAAACATAGGAGTTAATCAACCGGAACATGCATGTTTGGCGTGGGCACCTTAATCTTTGTACTTGTCCGATTGTTGCACCAGAAATGTTTCATATAAACCAGTTTGGATGTTGTTATGAAAGGGGAAAAAGTCTTTCCATAGACTTGAGGAATCAAGTCATAGAGCTTGCCAAGAATTTATCGTTTAGGGAAGGTATGTTTTTTATTGGGGAGGAGGGGCTGGAGCTTCAGAGGGGAGGGTCACCAGTAAAAAATTTTAGCTTTTGTGGAGGGTCAACAATCACGTTATGAGTTCAGTCATAAATTGACACAAGTCAAGTGTACCAAGCAGGTTATATTACCAAGTTAAGAAGCTTTTACTACATTTGTAGACTGTGCCATGGCACGTAATCATTCCGCTGAACGCATGTTCCCTTCCTTCCACATCTTGAAGTTGAGTCAGGAGAGGTCGTGGACTGTTGGGAGGGGGGATGGATGTCTTCGTCAGCACTACTGTCACTTTCACACGAGCTGGAGGAGCCTGATCCAATGACTCCCATTACAGTGTCACTTGCCGAGTCACTTTCACTTTCTGAGCAAGCTCCTTCTGTTCATTCAACAGTCCCCTGCATATTTAGACTGAGCAATTCACTTCCTATGTGTGCTTTAACGATCGAGACTTTCGCTGCCTTTTCACCCTTAAGATTTATCTTGTGGTGTGATAGGTATAAATCAAGCTCACTTACTCTTAGAGTAGACACTGATGACGATGCTGAAGAACTGCTGTATTCAAACTCATCACACTGTCCACAAATACATTTGCCACATTCTACTCTTCTCAAGTCTATTCCCATCTTTACAGCTGTCACAGAGTCATGTTGAACTGATTGCCTAAATGAGATTTGATATGCTACTATGTGACTGGATGCTTGAGCATAGTTGGACCTTTGGGTGGGAGGGGGGGTATATGTTTTCTTGCTACCTAAGTGGAAGGGTCATCACTTTTCTACTAAGTTAAGGGGAGAGGGCCACAAACATCTTTGAAAATTTTAGTGTAAATCCCCCAGCCCCTCCCCCCCAATAAAAAATGAGCCTTCCATTAGAGATGTTGCCAGAAAGTTGAGAACTCAACTTTTGGCAATTTCAAAAATCATGCAACATTTTCAACAGCAAGGAACCATTGTTCCTGCCCCAAGAGATCACATCAGAACTTTAAAAAAAGGTAAATTTTGACGATTCAGTTTTACTGGAAACCATGGTTTTAGATAAAGGAACAAAGTAGGAGTTTCCTTTATTTTTGGAGTTCTGATTTTAGCCACAGAGTTCATTATCAAGCAATAATGACCTTCGGGAACTTCGATGTCAAAGGAATCAAAATCCATTTCCCGCCAATATTCATAGATCGGTTAGAGGTGAAAGCTTTCTTCCTAAAATTACAAGCATATTGCACTAAATCTGAGTCTGTATCATTTAAAAATTCTTCGACATTGTGGAGAAGCCTCAAACAGAACAGTACAGTTGTACAATTGGATGAGTACAAAGATTAAGGCGCCCGCGCCAAACATGCACCTTCCAGTTAATTAACTCCTATGTTTCAGCGACCAATTAGAACATGTCTTAGTGTCATGTGTTCATTCTTAGATGCAAACGACTGTACAAGCAAAGTTTTTGTCAAACTTGTTTCACAAAAGTGATACCATGCAAGTTAAAGATTGTTGTTGCACATTTTTTCTCCCCCTTCCTCAACTTCTCACTCAACAAATTCATTAAAAAGTGTTTCTGCACAAACTTTTCATTTTTCCATAGTGCACCATATCTTTATATAAGTCTCTCGCCTGTAATACCATTTGTAGCTGCATGGTTATTCTTTTTCGTCATGGCAACCTTATTGAGAGTTGCATTCAGTGATCCTGGTATTGTTCCCAGGGCATCGCATGAAGAAGCAGCCTATATAGAAAAAACATTAGGTAAGTGCAAAATAGGGCAGCCTGTGTGACTGTGAAAGACTGACAGTATAAGTGTGAATGGCTGGTCTATGATGTTAGTGTGTCAAAACATTTTCACTGGTGAACAATCTGACATCTCAAAGTGATTAGCTCCACATGTACATCATCAATTCCCAGATTCAGCTTATCCCTCATGTGGTATACTTTGCATTACTTAATGTACAGACTTTTGAAGAAATTATTGGCTTCATTTGTTTATTTGTCTTTCGAAAAATAAGCAATATCTTATTTAATCCTGATTTAAAATGTCATTGTGATTTTTAATGGGGAACTAAACAAATCAAGTTGATAATTTCTTCAAAAGCTAATACATTTATACAGTAATCCCATAACAATGTCTGAACAGTATAGGGCAGTGAAGCTTTGGAATGATTTAGATAATTCACTCAGACCTTGAGTAGTAATTCTTAGAATTTTGATAGAACTTATTATATATAGTTATAAATTTCTTCATAGTAGATTTAATTAACGTTTACATATTCATTTGTAAATAGTTACATAATAACCTTTTTGAGGAGTATCTAGTAAAGATTAAAGATTATGAACATTTGAGTGACCATGTGTTATTTTTTATGAACATTTCAGTACCTCCACCATCAGAGGATTCAAGTTATCGTCCTCCACCAAGGACAAAGGAAGTCACAGTCAATGGACAGACTATCAAACTTAAATTCTGTTTCACTTGTAAAATATTCAGGCCACCAAGAGCTTCTCACTGTAGTATGTGTGATAACTGTGTTGGTAAGTTCATTATCCACAAGTATGGCTGATACTGGTTTAGCACATTGCTGGATTTTTTTGAAGTTAGAAAAAATGTTATCTGATATATTACATGTAATAACAGTTTTATATTTTATTCCACAGAACGCTTCGATCACCATTGCCCATGGGTAAGATTGAATGTTTTTTTCTACTTCATTTGGGATTTTACAGTGATACTCAACCACACAACCAGTGAGACATTTTCACATGCAGAGAAAATTGAATATACTTCTTTCATTTGGTTTTACCCATTTGGGTATTTCTCAATAACTTTTGATAAGAAAGTTGACAGACACTCTGAAAAGAAAAAAAAGGTTTCCCTGGACATGAAATGAGCCATTATAGATTGACATCCACCTATCCCCATTTGATCTGGATATCTCACTCATTGGTTGCACATGATTGTGGCTGTAGATTATTTCCAAATGATATTTTACAATGTAGTTTAAGGTGACTGGCTACTATTGGATTTTATATTTAACTTTTTTTAAAATAGCATCGTTTTTAACGGAAATTTAA
>WUAP02153120.1:1402-25890 GCA_015163945.2 Stichodactyla helianthus
AGTCCGCTAGTTGTGTTTTATACTAAGACAGAATATATTTATAGCTCAAGTAATATATATCAACGACAGTAGAAATTTCCGACGCCCACATATCACCTGGATATCACCTGGATGGCTAAGTTCTCATGGTGCGCACGTCATGTAGACTATATCGACGTCATCCCAATGCAGGATTCATTATAGTCCGCTAGTTGTGTTTTATACTAAGACAGAATATATTTATAGCTCAAGTAATATATATCAACGACAGTAGAAATTACCAACGCCCACATATCACCTGGATGGCTAGGATCTCATGGTACGCACGTCATGTAGACTAAATCGACGTCATCCCATGCTCCGTCTTTTATTGACTATTTAAAAACTGAAACACTTTTTTTAATTCTAGAGATGCTGCTACTTAGAAAAACAAACCCAAAGGCAGTTGTCAAACATGCCGAAAAATACTGAAAGAAGTCTTACATGTACATCTGCTGGTTTTGAGCTCCCAAAACTGAGATTTTAATAAAAATTTGCATTCAGCTGTCTTGAGTACTACTCACAATATCACTTTCAGTATTTTCAACTAGATTCTTTTACTATTTAACTAGGATGGTCAATTTCCTTTTCATCACGTTCTAGAACTCTTTTGCCAACAACACCGGCTAGGAGCGTTAAGATTATGTTCCTTCCCGTGTTGTGGTCTGAGCGTTCCCTACTCACCCAGGACTGACGAGGTTATGAAGACATTCCGAATTGAACTGGGGAGGTATCGAAGTCAGATGATTTACGCGAACTAGTATTGGTTCTAGCTGAACAGAAAGTTCCGTTTGAATCAATAGACTATACATGCCCACGAATACGGAAAGCAAGGCAAGCTTTAGCAGTATTAAGCGGGCCTTTGACCGCAAGGTTGTGATTAGGACAAATATACTTATACGGCTATGTTAACGTTTGCTTCGTGTTGAATCATTAAAAACCGGCTCCCATCCAGGAAACTGCATGCTAAGGAATCGCCGGAGATCCTCAATCAAAGGTCTTTAAATTTCCCTCTTTTCCTGCAAAATAATAGGAAGATTTCGTTCTGTTTTTGATGATAAATTAAGACTTTATGCGTAGCCCACACTGATTTCGCTGTTGCCATTACTTGATAGGTTCGTTCCGGTTTCGTTTTAATTTTTAACCGGACGTTCAGGAGAACTCGGCAGATGATGACATCAGTAACAACTTATCATTGCTTTGAATTCAATGTTTCTATATTAGTAAATAGCTTACTGAGTAGTAAAACTCGATCTTAGAGAATATCCCTACCCAGTACTCTTCATAACTACTGTCAAATGGCAAAAAGCTTGAATAGAGATTTCCGATTTACAAGCTTTGGCACTAACAGTACCATTTGTTAATTCGCATATTGCTATTGCTTACTTAAAGTTTTGACTTAATTTTTTTTCCAGTTAAAACGGAATATGAAGATTCAATCAACTGCAACCGTACACTGAGCACTTAGAAACTCAAATGCCGAACGCCATTTGGCGTTTTGGCTTCCGTCAATAAAAAAACCGAACATTTTCCGAACAGCTACGAACACACTTGTATCAAGCACTACCATGTCTGCCACGTGCAGTCGCACAGTGGTCAGTCACGATGTTTTGGGTTCGTAGCTGTTCGGAAAAACTGTTCGGATTTTTGATTGACGGAAGCCAAAACGCCAAATGGAGTTCGGCATTTGAGTGTCTGAGTGCTCAGTGTACGGAAAACCGCAGTAATGCAAATTCTGCAATTGTGGATTGTTCTTTCGTTTTGATTGATTAATTTGGAACCATACATCCAGACATCGATGGCTGAAGCGTCGTATGGCAGGGCGAAACCATTTACGGGTCAGCTGGAGATTTCGGCTCCAACACCGCTATCCATAATGGCTAATCAGGGAGCTCGGCCGAAGCCTAAAGGGAGAGGTTAGTCGGCCCCTAGACCATGTCAGATTAACCTCTTTTTGTTTGAGCTTCGCACCAGTGACCTAAGAAGTGCAATAAGGCCAGCATGGTGGTCGTTAGCAAGGGGGGTCCTACTTGGACGCCAGGTACACGCCGGGGTGATGAGCCCCGCCCCCCTATATAGACCTAACAACAAATTACATATATCAAAAAAGACAGTTACAAAAACGTTTTCGTATTATTCCGGTCTATGGAGAATAATAGTCATCCTTTTAACTAACAAACACACTTTACACTATTGCTATGATCAGTAAAACTACATCTCTCTCAATCAGAACGACTAGTTGTTTGACGCTCTGATCCATGTGGGAGGCATAAGAAAAATTAGACATGCGCAGACCATAGTAAATACAGAGCATGTACAGTTACTAATTTTAAAAACACGATAACATTTTTAATTCTTGACATGTTTCAGCTTAACTTTAGCCATCTTTAGAATGAGAATGAGAACATGTACAGCATTCAATTTCGTCATTCTCAAATAAAAAATTTTTAAAATAATAATAAAAAAAAAAAAACAATAAAATAAAAAAAAAACCCTGCTGAGATGCCTGGTACTATCATTGACAAATCAGCGTTTATGCCGTTAAATCGGAAATCTCTAGGCAACTTATCACATAGTATACTGCACAAGTTGTTGACATTCCGTTCAATATTGACTGAAGAACTATAGCTACGCCTTTTGAAAACATCACTGACACCAGACTGCATTAGCGGTAATGATATATTATTAATGTTCAATCTGGAAGGTGAAGTGCCTAAATTTACAGGCTTTGGTACTATCAGTACCAATGTTTAATTTACGTACTGCTGTAGTCCGCGTAAAGTCATGAATAAAGTCAGTTCGAATTTTCTTTAATAAATATTTTTTCAAATGCAATACCTTACTTTCCCGAATAAATTTAGATCCTGGAAGTCTGTAGTTTTTATTTTTTTTTAATTTTTAATTTTTTTTTTTTTTATAATTTTCATTACAATAACTTGAATTTAATTTGGGACCATACATCCAGACATCGATTGCTGAAGCCTCGTACGGCAGGGCGAAACCATTTACGGGTCAGCTGGAGATTTCGGCTCCAACACCGCTATCCATAATGACTAATCAGAAAGCTCGGGCGAAACCTAAAGGGAGAGGTTAGTCGGCCCCTAGACCATGGAAGATAGACATGCACAGACTCAGAGCAGCTACGGAAAAATTCAGTTTCTTCATTCTCAAGGAAAAGATATATTTCATACTGCTTTATGATACTTTGCTACTAATAGTGATAAATCAGCGGTTGTGTGGTATAATCGGAAATCTAGTAATCGGTGGTTACAAAGGTTTGGGTACAAAGAGAGAGTTATATCACCGGACTCAGAGCGCGCGTCGGCGATCAAAAGAAGCCTATATCGATCGCTTCATCACTGTACTTTTTTCTACTGCGTCCTGAGGACGGACCAAGTAATAACCTGCACTCTTATCGTGTAAACAGTTGCATTATTTCATGTCAAATATTATGTCACACATGTTATTGTGTTTTAAAACAAGTGCGGAAACCTAAATATTGCAAATTAGTCGGAATTCATTATCTTATATTCTAATCTTTTTTTGTTTATCGAATTTCTAGTTGAGCGGGTTGGGTGTTTTTGATAGCATGGCAAAAGACAGCACACTGGAAGTTCGTCTTCTGCTGAACACCGCAACAACAGCTTGCCTAAACTTCGGAAGTCTTAATCCGTAAATAAAAGGATCTATCAGGAACTTCATGTAAAGGGTTGTGTCCACGATGGCATTGACTATCAACGCTTGAATTTCTTCCTTTGGCGTTCTAGCCGTCCAGTACAGATTGAGATACCAAGCAATCGTCACGGGCAGGACAAAGCAAAGTAAACAAGTCGTCAGTAAAAGATTAACTACAACGAGTTGTTTCTGTGTTCGCCTGTGTTGTTCTAGTACGCGATCTTCCGCCGTCTGAATGTTATTGGCGTTTCTACTGCTGTTAAGGAATGGAATAAGCCGGTTCAAGTGGCGCTTGTAGGCAATGTAGAGACAGACATAAGTGATGACAATCAGGATTTGAACTCCCGTCAAGTGTACATAAACGTCAAGCTTGTGGAAAACGTCCTTTGGGACGCCTAACAGATTCAAAAATGAGAAAATGCAAGCATATATCCATATGGCCACGACACAGTGTGTTGCTCTTTCTCGTGTCACTAGCCGTCTTTGTCTATGAGGAAAGAGAATGGCTAGAAGCTGAGCCCAGGATAAAAACAAAATCACAAGAAAAGAAACGTTCATTGAAATTCCAGATAAGATTGTCCCAGCTTGTAATAAGACGTTGTACTTCTTCCCGCTTATTCCATCTTGAGAGACAACGAAATAAAAGTAAGCGAAAAGAGGATCTACGGAGATTCCTGTCAAAAAGTCCGCCGCAGTCAGCCCAATGATGAAAATTGTTAGAGGATGCCTTGATCTGTGCCTCAGAGGATCTCTGATTAAAGCTATCAGAAGAATCCCATTAGCGAGGACAGTAAGGATGGATATCACCGATAGATAAATTCCTGAACCGTAGCAGGTGGTAAGGAAAGTTTTCCAGAGGTCCAGCATTTCTTGGTTGTTCGCCATTGTTGTATTGTCTTGAAATGTCCCCGTTGCGTTCTCTGAAGTGTTGACGACACCGATTTCTTCATGTACGGGATCCCTCGACATTTTAAAAATGGACTTGTTTCAGTCACACTTTAAGCTGATGAGAATTTGCTTTCTGTGTTGTTACAGAACTACAATATCAAATTAAAAGTCAGTGAAGTTACCTTATCTCCTGAGTAATGCCTCAGGCAATGTCCCAACAGTTTCGAAATACACAAAGCACCCGTAGATTCTCCAGGCTTCTGCCGGGCTATCAATCAATAGTTTGATTCCAAGTATTCAGTTGAAACAAAATATCAAATCCTTTGGATCCCAATATGTTGACGAAACCTCCTCACAAATATTACCTTTTTCACCGACAATTAATTTTGAATTCCCGTTTCGTATCCAAGAAAAAAATTGTATCGTTTGGTATTCACGTTCGAATTGTGTCTTCCACTGATGCAGGCTAGACTGTTCTTTTACGAGATTGAAAATGATCGACCACTGATAATGCCTGTTCAAACAAAGTGACTTCCAAAGACGTCATTACTTGTCATTCCAAGAGAACACTTCCTGCAAATGTCCAAACGCGCTAAAAACTTCAAATTGGCCTAATTGGAATAATCTCAGCTGCTGTGCTGTTCTCACTAGGGATGAGCTTCTGGTGTAACATGACATTTATAATGAACTCGAAATTTATTTATTAAAGAAATGTAGTTTTAGATAACAAGTCAAAGGATGTGCCGCAACTGAACAAATTAAATTTCACCATAGTGCATCATGGTAGCAAATATGAATCAGTCAGGATATCGATAATTTGTCATATTATCATCAGTAATTTTGGTTTAATTTAATTAAGTTTAACTCCGAGTTGGCGAACCTTCCGCCCGTGGCTGCCACCGTGGAGTAATTAAAAAGCCCACTTGATCGCCGTCGGCTTCCATGCTGTACGCAGGTGTGGCTAAATTTAAGCGATTTGAATTGCTTGTTCGATTGTAATTCATCATTCTCTTTTTATTTCATTAAGGGGAAATAAAATATGAAATGGAATTGTACATGTACATACAATCTTGTTGTTTTTGCTTCTAGTGGTCGTCGATCGTCGTACGTCTTTTGCCCATGCAGTGCGGTTATCTTAGGTGTCTTGTTCAAATCTTAAAACTCAGTTTAGTTGGCCTATAGTTTCTTAATTAAATGGGTCATCTTTAACTTCTAATTCATTTTGAATATCAACATCGACCTCGTCTTTACTTTGGCCCTGTAAAATTTTCCAATTTCAGATCACGCCGTGTCAATCCCTTGGGTTTTATTTCTTTATTCCACCAAAACGCTTTAGAGGATACGTGAATATTTATAAACCGAAAACGAAGAATCTTGTTCCACGTGGTCTGAAAAGGAGAAACATTATGCTTGGAGCAGAGGTCTATAGACCTTTCCCGAATTCGCTTGTATGATCACAAAACAATGGGTTCAAGTCGAGGTTGGAATGTTGATAAAGTTTAATCTTTTCTGAAGTGTGTGAAATCGGGATGTGCGATAAGGTTGATAAACAAAAGAATTAAGTTCAGTCTCGACTTGGAACCATTGTTTCGTGATCATCCAAGCGAATTCGGGAAAGGCCTATTGCGATTAATTAATAGCTCCTATTTTTTCATCGAACATTCATTGACATATCAGCTCGAAATATTTGCAATTGTTTAGCTTCAAGTGCCAGAAGTTGGTTTTCAAATATTAATCAAATAGGAAACCATTATTTGCCATCCGGATTTCAAACATCCAATTAAGAGGAAAGGAAGGGGAAAATTAGAGTTGGTTCTATCAACGAAAATCTAACAAATAATAATAAATCTCCTTAAATCTACTACTAATAATTTCCATAACGTCAAGTTTAAAGAAAAAATCAGAAAAACCAAGAATTTGTTTTTTAATAATAAAATCATTAAGTTTATACATAAACTTCAATCGGACATCCCGATTTCACACATTTCAGAAAAGATTATACTTAACCGCTAAAGGCGGTTTTGAAATGCTGTACTTGTTTATTTAATTCTGGCTTACGTTTATTAATATAGAAAGCTTCTTTTATTTTAAGAATAAAAGAAGATTTAGCAGAGTCAATTATTGTAAAACACTCTGGAGTATACTTAGCCTTACAATCAGGAGAGGAAGCGTAATGTCTGAAAGTATGCGAGTTTTTATCAGTTGTCGTGTGTTCTTTTAAGCCTGGTTCTCACTAGCGACGCAAGCATAAGCGCAAGATACGCAGACTCAGTAGGGTACTGCTCATTAGCGGTTTTTGTCTTTTCTCACACCTCCGTGATAAATGCAGTACTGAGTCTACGTATGTTGCTTGCGCTTATGCTTGCGTCGCTAGTGAGAACCAGGCTTTATCCTGATGTGATAAGTGGTGAGTAGTTTCACCAAGATATCTGGCATTACAGCCAGCACAAGTAAATTCATATACAACACAGGATTTGAGAGATTTAGGAATGAGGATCTTTGAAACTGAAAAAACTTTTGATCTTAAATGAAGTGAAAACTAACTTAATATTGATGTCTTTACAAAAACGATTACATAATGATCTTATCTTAGATTCAGTGAATTTGGAGTGTTTGCTTATAACTCTGCAAAGATTTACCATTATTCTTTGAAACTGTATGCATTTACTATTTCGCTGATGCTCTTTCATGTGAAGTCAAAATGTTTTCAAAATTTATTGAGCTTAGTGGATTTATGCAAATTAGTTGTGGCTTTATGCAAATTAGTTGTGGCTTTATGAATAGCGTGTATAGTGTCATATACACCTATTTCAAAAATCGTTGTCGCAGCCGAAGCAACAGTCAACACTCCGAGACTGCAAAGGATTTCGGACATTTTTCTCATAAATCCTCTTTGCAGTGCTGGTATTTTCCAACAAAATACCCGTTTTAACACCTGAACTACCATTGCAGCTTGCCAGAAATATATGTCGCATGCATGCAACCAAAATATACTCTAGATGAATTATTATTATTTTTTAAATTACCGAAATCCTTTGCAGTCTTGGAGTGTCGACTGTTGCCTTCAGCTGCGACAATGATTTTTGAAATAGGTGTATACTTATTTCAAGAAAGTTAGTCACCAAAAACCTACAAAGCTGGGACCGTGAAGGATCATGGGAAAATACTTAATTAACGAGTGATGTCACTTGACACAAATGTTAGTTTTCGAATGGTCACATGAGGTGAAACTGACTGGCAAAAGATATAAAATCCATTAAAATAGTTATAAAAATATGGTAGAAACATATAAAATGTATCTACCCATAATTCTTGTCGCGCTCAGCTTTGTAGGTTTTAAAGTGACAAACTTAATTGAAATTAGTATATATCCCGCGCTTAGCTTTTTGAATATACTAGCTTTTTCGATAGATTTTCTTTTTATCCAATCTTCGGCACTTACATGAAGAGCGTTCATCCGTCCGACGCGGATACAGTATTCTGTGGCGGATACAGTATTGTGACGGATCCAGGGGGTGGTCACAGGGTGCCCTTGAACCCCTCCTTTACCTTGGAACATCGTGTTTAATGCAAAAGGACAGATTAAAGTCAGCAGGGGTGATTTAAGGGGATTTAAGGGTGGTCATTGGATGCCCATGAATCCTCCTACTTACCGTGAACCTCCATCCCTACTTAAATTTTTTTTCTTCAAAATTCTACGCTTTCACAGTTTTTTCAAGTTGAATTTGAATTTTTTTCTTGTACGACCCCCCTACCCCAAATCCAAGATCCGCCACTAGTATTAATGAGCATAACGCATTTATGACCCACACACACAAAGAGAACATTGTATATTTCCGTCGTACCACTTCCCGACGGGAGCCTCTGCCAGCAGGGAATCGTACCACTAAACCTAGTGAAATAATATGTAGTATTTAATAAACGCGTAGCACTGTCAAATACATGAACTAGAAATAATGGAAAGTTATAGTGCTTAGAAATGAGGTTATTCCGGGCGAAAGACACTTGGAAATAAATTCGGAAAAATTAATTCCGACCTCGCTGGGATTCGAACCCACGACCTTCGAATTTGTACTACCGATGCTCTACCAGCTGAGCTACAAGGTCAGAAATTAATTTTTCCGAATTTATTTCCAAGGCTCTTTCGCCCGGAATAACCTCCTTTCTAAGCACTATAACTTTCTTTTATTTCTAGCTCATCTAGATGAAATAAAATTAAACGAAATTTGATCAGTTTTTATCAATATTAGTGTTTGAATTTGCCAGGCGGAGTCACAAGAATCCCTCTTTTTTTTGTTGTTGTTGATAATATACATTTTATCTGTTGGTTATTCACCCAAGAAAAATAATTGGTTTCAGGATTAGCATACTGAGTCTATATTTAAGGTCATAACATGCAAACTCGGCAAAATTCGTGGTAAAATGATCTAAGATGTTCTGCTCGCCCGCGGGCACGGTAATTCTGAAAGGGTTTCCATTCCAAATCAATCAAAATATTCACATTATCCAATCACCATGCTTGAAAGCATACGTTTCCCAGTTACTAATATATATTTTAACAGTTCTATATTCTCACAACGGTTTTATAAGTCATTATCGGATTACTTGTGTAGTGTAGGTCCCGAACCTCCCCTCCCCTAAAACATATTTTGTATCCTTGGTTTCAGTCTCTCGCGGACTAAGCTTTTTCCCGCGTCAACATTTACTCTGCTCGGAGTCATCGCGTTTAAGATTATTTACTTTTTTCCCTTTCTTAATGACACCAAAATAAACATTTAAGATACTAGATAAGTAAACCAAGTTTCCATAATGCCTGTACATTTTAACACAGTCGATAACGCTGCCTCAAAGCTTCAAGAAGTCAAGAAATTCATCGATAATGGTATGGGAGTCACCCTAGACGTGGCACTGGATATAGAAGAGAGAAAAGAAGGTAGCGAACAAGTCAAAGAACTCCACGATACTATGGTCCAATACGCACAGATGGAGAGAGAAGTAAGCCAGTGGATAGAAGCTTTAGATAAGACCAAAGTCGAGTTCAACAAGCAGAGCAATTCCTCTAGGTACGAAGTCTCGTATCACGCTGTGTAAGCTTGTACATGTCGTAGCTGGCATAAAACATAAAACATAAAACAACAACAACAAAAAAACATGGATTACAGATTATTTGTTCGTGATGCAAACATCTTGATGCTCACAGATGATATGATGGTGATCAGGAATTTAGAGAATTAGGTCCTATTTTTGAATCTGAGGAATCAAATTCTTTTGATTGGATGCGCCAATCAATGTACCTGCCCACCTGATAAAAGGGGTGGTGGGGGGTGGGGGGGGCATTGGATGAGCAACAATTCCCTGAGGATGGGGATATTTTCCCATTTTTCCTGACGTCAAATTCCAAGTTCTTGACTATGCCTCGGTTAGAGGGTAGGGGTGAGGGTTTTACATTTAATGGTCCACAAGATGATTTTGTAATCCAGTCATTTAACATGGCTGCCATATGATCATCCAGCCTCATTGAAGAAATACACTGTAGTCAGGAAATCATAAAGTAAACAGGATGTCAGACAGCACATCACTGGGCTTATATCTTGTTTTCTATTTTCATTGGTGTCAGCTGATTGTCTTGAGTTCAAGTCTTATGGTAGGGGCGTCAGGTATTTAGCTTCAGGGGTGTGAGACAAAGTGTGACTGATGTCCTGGAGGTTGTAGAGGGTTTATGAAGTTTTACTTACTGCAAAGGGGGGTTATGAAATGTTTGGTAAACATGTACAGCAATTTTGCTGACTACTTCTATGCCATAACATTAAAATGAAAGCCTCTAAAACACTAATTGGAAGCCATTTCAGCATTATTTAATATCATACATTTATTGATGAAAAGTGCTCTATTTTAATGTGAATATTTCTCATAACATGATGTTTTTGGTTATATTCAATAGTGATGAGGTCCCTGACATTGAAGCAATCTTTCAAGATAAACTGACAGCATTAGAATCCAAAAATACTAATTCTGATTTACTGAATCATAAGAAAGTGAAGAATTTCCAGTCACAAATCTGGAAAGTCCACCATGAAGGTCAACCAATGCCAAGTCAGAGTGATGAAGCTGGTATGGACACTGAAGATGCTGATCTGATCATGTCACAGGTAAATAAATATACATGTACAGCTGTTTTCAAAAAGTTTGTCATTATGCCAGAGGAGACATAACAAAATAATTTCAAGACCATCTTATGGACAAATGATACAAATGACAGAGACTAAAAGACAGTGTTAAAAATTGGCTTCTTTTTTGCTTTATTAGTAGCAATGATGCATTGTCTTGATTATTCCTTAAAATTAATGACAAGATATAGTTATAGTTATGCAGACATGGGTCTTGGAATGACTGATCACCTCTGTCACTTAAAGTTGATAACATTTTTAGATCTGTAATGATGTTACTAAGCTGGGTTATCCTCTTTTTGATGTCATATCTAAATACCTAACAAAAATATTTAACTAAAGTTGAGGCTTTTCAAAAATTAGCAGGAAGGAAAGTGGGATGGAGATTTAAAATTTAGAGCTGCAAGTGACATGATCCTTCTCAGAAATGGGGAAAAAAATATCATGACCCTCTATGTGGGATTGGACTAAATGTTTATTCCAACCCTTTTTTCAGTCATTTGATACTTAATCTGATCCTGACTCGGCATAATTTTATGTTAACCTCCTTCTTCTGTTTGTCTATTTTTTGAATGACCCACCCTTTTGGAAGGCTCAGAAAATGTTCCCCTTTCTCAACCACTATTTCCTTTGCTAATTTTTAACAAGTCCCTTATTAAAAGAAAATTGAAAGAACTTGAAGCTGAAGTATGAGGTTTCTATTTTTTATTTTATTTTTTCAAGGCAACGGAAAGAACCACTTGTCCCATTACCACTGTGGAAATGAAAAAACCTATGAGACATAAAAAGTGTGGCCACAGTTATGAAAAAGAGGCAATTTATCAGCATATCAAGAGAGGAGCTAGTAAAGGGAGAGCTAAGTGCCCCATTGGAGGATGTGTGCATTATGTTACACTGAATGATTTGGAACCAAATACTGAACTGGAGAGGATTATCAGCAGGAAGAACAGAAAGAAGTAATCAAAAAACATGAAACTATGGAGATCTTTTGTTACCAGGAATACAGAAAAAGTGGACTAAACCTTATGTACATATTGCATGTCTTGTAAACTAAATGGGTTTAAACATGGAAGACATTTTTTCATGGTTATACATCACTTCCTAATTTTGATAGGCTGCAAAAATCACAACAACCACAACAACAACCACAACAACAATATTCCAAAATACTGTTCTACAAATATTATATTAAAGATCATTATGAAAACCCCTGTTCTGGCAATTATTGTTGTCAGATTTCTTGGGTTTTGCTAACTGCACAACTTAAGCCAAGGGGCCCTCAAGAACAGTCATTGATTACTATAAAGAACTTCCAAAGTTATTGTTGGAATTTAGCACTTCCCATGGTGTATTATATAATATTCATTTGGCCACCATTATTGATGGGAAACAGCAAAAACTAGTGGTTTAAAACCCTGGAATATGAAATGTTTAGTACTGTTATTGTTATAAATAAAGTTATTTAAGAAAGTTGCATTTATTGATGGTTGTCTTAGTTTTAAATCAAGAATTGATGGTAAATTTTCCAAAAATGTGTATTATCACAGAAGGGTGGGTTTGTAGTTCCCAAGGATAGTATGTGTTTTTATTATTTATTTATTTTTTTAGGGGGGGGAGGTAGGTGGAGTCTTGCTTTCCCCCCCAAGCTTTCAGAATTTGAGGGGAAATTGAAAGGATTTGCTAGTGATGATTAGTAATTTCCCTGAAGTTTCAAATACAACATAAAGCCGTTTTGAATACAACATCCTAATTGTTGATAAAACAGCTTTTGATAAAATATATATGCTTCTTTTATATCCCTGTCTTTAGAATGAATCAGAGTAGACCTTTTTGCTTTACCACTATTTTCGAAATTCATGTGTCATAAAACAATTGGTGACAAAGTTTGTACAGAATGTGAATTCCATGGAAGCAACACTGACTCAAAACTGTATCAATCTATTCTTAATTGGCAGACAAAGGAAAAATTCATGTGGTACACGAATTTCAAAAATAGTGGTAAAGCAAAAAGGTCTAGTCCAATTTGTATCAGTTACTTATACAGTAACTTCCATTATTTGAGTCAGCATGCATGTCTGAACTTGTTTTGATTGATTCATGTCATTTATTTATTCTCGTCGATTTTTGCCGGTTTGTTTTAAGGGAAAAAATTACTTGTAGGGAAAATAAACCTATCATTGTCTAACGCATGCTTGAGTCACGTCTATTAATTAAAATATTAAAATACTGAAGAAAATGTCAATAATTTACACGTTATCTTCGAAGTCAGCGGATTTACCCATAACGCGCAAAAACTGCCACTGCAGTAAAACATAAACAAGGTCAAACGTACTTGAAAAATAAAAAAGTCTGCGTTGCAAGTTCTTCTTAAATTAAGTAATAGAATCTCACTTTGATCGCTCAGATAGAACCAAATATTTGTACGAAAGTGAATCTTGGTCTACGTTCTGCTGAATCAGCGGAATTTTCTGGGGATTTTGATAAACAAACAAAGCGCTGAAGGCTGTCGTTATCGAGTTGAATGCGGAAGATGGATATTGTTACGTAGAGCCTATAAATACTTTGATTTTACGTTTGGATATATATGTATGTAGGCTGCCAGGCACATCACTACAACGAAAAATATTATACGTAGCAGACTGAGCATAATCAAGGAGAGCGTCGCATGTGGAAAAGAGGGAAAAAATAACAAGTTTTTAATGTGGAATAGGCTGGATTAAGATAGTCGTCCAAAAATTCCAAAAGTCTGCAGCTTCGGTTATCAGGAATTGTGATTGCTGGTAACATAAGGCAAAGATGTCTTTGAGCAGTCTATCTAGTGAATTTGAAGATTTTCTTGGGAACTACAACGTTCCGTGTTTCGTATGCTACAATCATGGAGGCCCTTCGAAGACCGTCATGATGCGAAGCTGTTGTTCTGGGTTCCTGTGCTCAGACTGCCTTCGCTGTCATATTGAGACGAAAATAAATCACGCTATCGTAAAAATAGTTTGTCCATTGGAGGACTGCGACAGCTTTATCCCCGCCGAAGAAATTCAGAAATTTTCTAGTGAGGAAGTATATGAAAAATTTAAGAAATTTCAAGTAGATATTAAACAAAACCCTAACGTGAAAACATGCCCAAACTGCTCAAGAATTTTTACCTTCAAATCGAAGGATAAAACTGAGACAAAAACAGATACTCAAGACAAAAAATCGCTGTCCAAGAAGAAGTTATCTGACGAAACTAAAGTAATATGTACGGACTGTCATCTGGTATGGTGCTTTGAATGTCAGGCTCCTTGGCATTATGGAATGAACTGTAAAGATTTTTGCAAAGGAGATAAGTCATTGAAAATTTGGGCAAAAAATAAAGGGAATTTCTCTAGAAATGCAACACGTTGTCCAAAGTGCCAGATTTTTATCCAAAAATCGGCTGGATGTGACCACATGGTCTGTAGCAGGTACGTATAACAATGCCAATAGCATTTCTACTTGTACTTTCAATATGATATTCCAAGAATTGCAGTCCCTTTTGTCCTTGAGTGAAGTTACAATTATTGGATTTCGAGAGATAGTATTGTCCTCTAAAGTGGTTTCACTACAGGAGGCCACATCTTCTGTGGCGTATAATAAAATATTACATTGTCTTTAAACCATTAATATAGGCGCGACTAATTGTTGATTATAAACACACTCTTCATGTATGAATTTTTTTAGTCAATTCTTATCCAATTGGGCATGACATCTTATAAAATGTTGTAACCATACATTCTACTTTCAAGTAAACAAGACAATACGATTTTAATTTAAGTCATACTTTTCCATTAAAGAAATTCCTGCAATTTTCATAATCAGTAGTACTTCATTTAGTTTAGTCATTTCTTCAAACATGAAGTTAACTTTCTTTACTGATAACATTGACTTCTTAATCTTTCTTTGCAGGTGCAATACAGAGTTTTGCTATAGATGTGGCAGCAAATTTCGCAGTCTTCACTTCTTAGGAGATCACCATGATCCCTTGAGTGTCTTTGGTTGTAAATACAACTACAAACCTCATCATCCTGCCCAGAGAGTTCTAGTTCGTGGGGCTGTCCTCAGTGGAAAGCTCCTTGCTTTGCCTGTTGTTGCTGGATTAGTAGCAAGTGCAGGATGTATTGTGCTTGGTGCTGGAGTGGTCATCATCCCTGGTTACGTGTCTTATCGAATGATTAAAAAGAAGAAGAAAAGAAGACAAACTACAATTGATACAAATGTACTACAACATAATACAAGAATATTGCTAAGAAATAATTAAAAAAACTTTGACTTGAGTGTAGAGCTCAATAGCCATGGATTTAACTTTGATCAATTAATAAAAATACTCTGTATACAGATACATTTCTACTGCTAGAAAGGCATGTTCTCAAAATTAAATTAGTGTGTGTAAAATAATTACAATTAGTTATAAACAATGTACATTATTTTGTCCTAAAAAGATATTGCTTGGGATTCATCAATAATCTGAATGTAAATATGATGGGTTTAATAAAAACTTCTGCTTATTTAAAAAATTGTGTACTATATACCAAAGGTTTATATATGCCAAAAACATGTCTGGTTTAAAAGCCTGGTTAAATCATAAAAGGGAAGACACATTAGAAAGTTATGGATAAACAGTGGACTATTTAGACTGTGTCATTGAATGTGCCTTGAGAAAAAGGATTTTTTTAGATTTTAAAAATCTTTGTAAGAGCAACATCAATATTGAGGTATTTTCTCAAGCATCATTGTTATAAAATGGGGGGTTTGTGGCAACAATAGGATTTATTTCCCGGTAAATAAAACCTAGAAGCTATGTCAGCAGAAATCCAATGTTTATTTGATGTGTGCACACAAAATTTCAGCACTGATATTGGAAAAGATTTTAATAAAGATCACTGGATAGCAATTGCAGTCTTTTTTCTTTGACAGTTGGTATATAACAAAACACTTATTTACTGTTACCTCGGGAAAGCAGTATGTTTTGTGCCGGGTGGTCCCTTTTGTAGCTTCGCCTAGGGAAACATCAATGGTCTTAGGACCATAAAACATGTTTTCCTTGGTCCCAGTAAATAAGCGTTAAATACAAAGTCATGCCTGGAATTTTTAATGTCCTGGTAAACTAAAATATACCTTAAGTTAATTTCTTTGTCATTAAATAAACTTACATGTAATTTATGCCTTGACGTTTAACTATTCAGGAGCGGCGAAGCAATTCTGAAAGTGGGGGGGCTAGCTTAGTAAACCCTTACTGCTTGATAGTAGAGCATGTATGTCATTCTAGTAAAAAGTGGGGGGGCTTCAGCCCCTAGCCCCATCTGCGCCGCCTCTGCTATTCAATGGTAATAATAAAAATATAATCATTTAATAATCATTGATACTATTATACTTATTATTACTGTGTATAGGACCTCTATAGATACCAGCCTGGTTGCTAAATGAGCCATTCTTTCTAATAGACAAAGAATACCTTTAATTTTAATATCCTTTCTATACCGTAAATAATCTATGAGATGCTCACTCTCCAAATGCCTTGTATCTAATTAATGCCCCCCAAAAATTTTAAAATTTCATTGAATGCCCCTCTCTAATAAATGCCCTGTGTGTAATAGACACCCCACTATAAAGCAACCCAAAAAGGCAAGAATGAAGTCATTAATTTTTTTTCAGTTTTTTGCTTATGATCAATAATTGTTTTCAAATCATATCTTGCCGTATTTGGATTTCAAAATCTGGGTATCACTCTTTGATGGCTTTGTTCTAAGAATATCAGCAACCTCTCATCTATTTGTCCTTGCATAAAACCACCCAGGAACAACAAGGTCCACTTTGCATTTTCATTTACCACATACTTGAACAGATAGAGTATACATTTCAGAAGCAGCAAGAAAACCAGCCAGCACTTGAGACAGCTCTATAGAGACATGCCCAGCCAACTCTAAGCTTCCACTTTCAGGGGATTCTTTGTAAATTCCATTGGCAATTGGGTTGCACTTGATTGCTTCAATCCCTGATTTCTTTTTTGCAGAGCAGCTTGTCATTCAGAACAGGTGTCCATGTTGCCTTGTAAACATGGTGATATTGACATCAAAAACAAATAAATTGCATTGCTTCATTTTTTTAAGTCAATGTCTGAATCTTTCTCATCGTCATTATTTTCTGTTAAAGTAAATAAACGTCCCTCTCCAATAAACACCTCTTATCCATTAAACACCCCCTTTAGTTCATGAACATTTAATAAACACCCTGGGCATCTTTTAGATCATTTAAGGTTTGTATTTTAATAAAAACGTTTAAAAATTGGCAGAAGGAGAAGAAATGCATTTTATTTCTTAGTAATATATACACTATACATTTTATGGATTATTTTATTCAACCATTTTATAACAAGTTAATCTTGTTTGTGTGACATTACAGCATGCTTTTTAAATGGGGCTAGTGCTGTAGTTTAAATATCAACTTTACTTAATAAGATCACATCATTATAGGAATCTTAATATTGGCATCATATGCTTAGTGCAGCAGTAAATCAGCAAAAGTGCTCTTCAGTACGAATGAAAAAATGAAACTGCAAGTTGCAATCAGAGTTTGTCTCCACATTAAGTTAAAAAGTTGAAGTTTTTACAATACAATCATCACCACATCTTCACCTAGTGTCCATACTACATCCAGCAAATTGAATTAGAAATGAGAGGTTTTAAAGTTCATTTATATTGCAGCCATCTGTTACTGCCATCTTGGTCGATGTGACTCCTTGTCAACTACAACTGTTCCAGCAATAATATCATAGATGGTTCGGTTATGCTTGAAGAAGAAGATTGTTAAGAATACAGGAAAGAGAAATGTCATGGAGAAGTTCTTCACAAGTGCCCTCAAAGATGCTCTGTAAAATATCAAACCATCCTTATCATTATCATAACTCACATGTTCTCTTCCAGAAGTTCAAAGAAATTGGGAATAAAGTTGTACCACATAGCATAGTGGGGCTGATTTTGGCAGTACAGGTAGCAATTCATTAAGAGGTCTTTGCATAAATACAATAACTTGCTATACTTTACTGCACATGAAAACTGTCATGCAAATTGCCCCTCAACGTTGATGCAAATAAGCCAAAACGAAATGATTTTTATGTCATAAGAAAGCAGCAAATAGGTTGATAGCAAAATATTTCTTGTCCCTAGTGTCAGAAAAATTTTTAGGAATCAAATCAAACAAATGTAAAAATCATTTTCTGTAATCTTATAATTGATAGCAGGGAGCCAATCAGCATTCTTTTTGGCATTACAGCATTCATAAGTTATTAATACTTACCTCCACCATCCTGGGTTCATACCAGGTACAACTCTGACTCTTTCTCCTTCATCATCAAGGTCAATTATTTCCACACTCTCTGCTGATAACACTGATATTCCCACAAAATATTTGCCTGGTGTTGCTCCCCCCAAAATACCATAAAAACCACCAACTATAAAGAATGTCTAAAACAAACAAACAAAGAAAAAACTGTCTGTCATATAGAACTCAAAGACAGGAGGGTGGAGAGAGGTGAACTTAGCATTAGCAAGGCATTGATACTGCAGGCATATAATCTGGTAGTAGAAGTATGCAGTAAAAAGAAAACAACAATTCCTCCTTCTTCCTCTTAGTTGTGAACTATATTGGCCATTTGTGGGCTAGCTGCTTGTCAGATAACAGCTCAGACAAGATTTCATGACTGACAAATGGCAGAGTTTTTTAACAAAACTGAAGAACAACTTTAGACTAATGAAAGGTCAAAAAACCAACAAACAGCTAACAAACAGTTAAAACAGTTAACAGACAGGTAGATGGAAGTGATATTGTCTGTTATTTACAGAGGAACATGTAATGCATGAATTAGATTCTAAGAATATTAGATGGCTAGAGAAAACTCTATATTAAATATTGTCAATGAAGACAAAATTCTTGCAGAAATTAATCAGTTTTATTGATGCTTAGTATGACCACAAAACGGCACAATGATTGGTTGTGACAGGATACAGGGGTGGATAAAGGGAGTGGATTGGGTGGCTAGTACCCTCTCATTGGAGGGTTAAAAATAAGAAATATGAATATTATGAAAGTAAACTCTCAGATAGCAAAATATACCTTAACAGCACTTTGGGATTAGTCACTCCCTCTTCATGAAATCCTGAATTATTACCAATATATGCAGCCAAACAAGAAACTGCCCTCTTGTAAACAGGCGCCCAGTGGGGCACAAATAACTTGAGCTGGCTGATAAGGGCATTATAGGCACTACTGCTGATTGGTTTTCGGTTCTTCATCCAGTGGATTTTAACCACTTATAGTTTGGCCTTTATTGGATAATAAAATGACTTTTGTCGGAAATGTTGTTTATTTGTGCCCTTGTAGTGTAATTTGTGGCCCGAAAGCAGTGAGGGATGAAAATGACACTATGCGGGCGCAAACAAACAATATTCCCGACAAGTCATTTTATTGTCCTACATGTATTCACCCTTCATACATGTAGATACAGTAACATAAGACTGTGAAATGTCAAAGCATGGATGCACTGACATGACATGATAGTGCCATATTCAATGAAGTTTCATTGGAAGAAGTCTCATTTAGAGTGTTGTCAAATCCATGTACTGATTAGGCTGTCATTGCCATAACAGTTCACAGTCACACAAAAACTACTCTAAAACTAACCTCATAAGCAAACACCATGAATCTATAAACAAGAGCTTGAATAAGAAGCTCTTCTAGATCCTTCAAACTTGTATTTTCATCAACAATGAGTGAGTATTGTAGTTTAGTATATTTTTCTGTGTCGTTACTGTAAAGAAAAGATAATGTAATTGTGGGTTCCCTGTGCTATATTTGTAATTAATGATTGTGATATCTGAAGTATGCCCTCGACAAGAGAACAAGCAGCGAATAGACTAGTGTGAAACCTTTTTGGAATGGCTCTCCCTCAGTAGGGTTTCAGACAAATGCATAAGAATTGTAACATGAAATTTTGGAATTGAGTTTTTCTAGCATCTCCTCTATTTACCTTACAATGCATTATCAAAGTTTATAAACTAATTATGATATAATGCCCATCTGATTGGCTAAAAAACATGTGATAGAAGAGCATGGAGTTTTCATGGAAGCATTTATTTATCTTTCGACTCTTCAAAAGATTATTTATGATCATTTTAGCTTGATAAAGCACTTTTTCATGTTCTTTGCAGTTTTATCAACACTTGGAATATTACTAAACACTTCAAAAGCTTTATCCATTGGAAACTTTTATAAACCTTTCTCCTGGTTTTCTAACCTAGTTTATCACCTGTATTGATAAAACAGCACAGAACATGGAAAAGCTTTTTATATTGCTTAGATTAAATTTGTTGTGGATTCAACAGTCAGTATTCATACCTCCCATTAAATGCAGCAGTACAACCACTTTCCAAGAGGTCGAGTAGCATAATTCATACCCCACCCTTTTGAAATTTCATACCCTCTCTTTGGCAAAGGGCAAGATTTTTAAATCTTTCTTTCTCTAATAAGATACTTACTAAAATATTGAGAACATCAAAAACTTGGTAAAATATAAGAAGAAAAAATCAACAACTTCTGCAAGTATTCTCTTCTGTAGAGTACTAACTCTAGCTTCATATCCTGTAACATAATCAATGAAAGAAAGCTAGAAGATACATGAGAATGACCTAAGCAATAGACCTTTCCTGAATTCACTTGGATGATCATGAAACAATGGCTCCAAGTTGAGATTGAACTTGATTCTTTTGTTCATCAAGCCCAACCTCAACTTCAAACCATTGTTTCGTGATCATCCAAGTGAATTCGGGAAAGGTCTATTATCTTCACTAAAGATTCAAATATTTATACAGTTTTAATATGGACTTATTTGATCATTCCATTAATGAACAATATAATAATAATAATAATAATAATAATAACAACAACAATATTAATAATAATAACAATAACAAAGCATATTTATGCACAATAAAATGTAATACATATGGGTAAATAAGCTTAAGTTTAACTTAATTTTCAAAACTAGTTAAAATTTGAATTTATTCTAGGGTAGTAGAGTGGTTTTCATTAACCCGTGAAACAAAATGTACTAATTAGAGTGTAATAGTCAGATAGACACAATGAAAAAACAAAAGAACCGAAGTGTAATAAAGCGTAATACGCTAAAGTGTATTTCACGGGTTAATAAAAACCACTCTAAACCAGAGAGAATGTAAAAATACAAAACGTAGTTAAATACATTTTTGCTTTAGTCTTCTTCAAGCATAGTGCGAGTCTTTTTTAAGATTTTAGAAGTGAATTTTGAAGATGGCGTAATAAACCAAACGCACAGATTTCTACGAAATGCTGAAGTTTTACCTTCTATTCTGACTTGTTGAAATTGTCCAACGTGTTCTGTCTGTGCCCCAAAGTGACCCAAATTCCTATAAACCTGATTACCCGAAGCAGTACTAGCCTGGTTAGTACTGTGAGAAGCCAACGTTTGCCAGTAATGATACATAGATATATAACAAGTAGTGTAGTAATACTGGTAATACGAGTACATGTAATACCACGAAGACAGCGAATAAAGTGAGTTATTCAATTGATTTGTACCAGTTGTGGTGGTACCAGTATCGTATGGACTAGGCTGTGAGTTGTGTTTGGTTGTAGCGTCCATATTTTGGCTGGCAGATGGGATGTTTTCACTGGCTTCTTTTCTTTTTCTCTCTCGGAAGTCAGCCATCTTGGATAATTTATTTGTTTGTGCCCAGTCTCTTCTCCATTTCCGCGTAGAGCATCATGGTTAACGGTTTACGCACGTTCACGATAAATACTTTAATCATAAAGCGCGGAAAAAATGAAGGATCGAGAAAAAGCGAATTCATGGAGTAACCATAAAAACTGGGTCTAGTCCTTAGTTGTCATTGAATCCGCCGCGTACTTTTCGACTTTATACGCACTAGTCAATTGAACCCCCCGACCCTAGGACAGGGCGGGGAATTAACGGCGACACCGGGATTTAACGCTCACTTGAACGGGGTGAATCCACCGGGATACGGAAAATTTAACGCGTACTTCAACAGTTTTATCAATTTTAACAGAAAATCGTTCTCTGAGGAATTTTCAAAGATTGGAAAAACAAGGTGCATTATGGTCTAGCTTCGGTAAAAACAGCACCAGTTTAAGGCATGATGAGCAGGAGGGCACTGAAACGAGCTAGATACAATGATCGGTATTCCTGCCTCACTGACTACAACGTACGATTAGGTCTCGTCTTATTTTATTTATTTATCTCACATGAGATGCTTTTGTTTTACATTTAAGTTACTAATTAGTCGTAGTTGCTTCAGATCACGTGTTTAATACTCCAGTTTCGAGTTCTCTGTTGCTCTGCTGTTGCTCTGTGTTAGCCTCATTTCAGTGTTAAAATATTCACAAACCAACTATAAAGTAAAGAATGCAAAACTTCAACAATACAAACACTTTGAAATTCCACGGACTTTCAATAAGACATGAATACTCTACACAAAAACGAGGCTAACACAGAGCAACAGAGAACTCGAAACTGGAGTATTCTGGTTTAGGGGCTGATTAACGACATTTTGTATAAATTTACTTTCTCTTTAGCTTAAGTTTAATTCATTATTACGTTCAATATTCTTTAGACATGACAATAACTTTGCTTAAATTTTAATCACAAAAATGTTCACTTATTTCTCGTAACATTTATCTGTAGTTTTAAGCCTCTGTTCGCTTTCGACTTACTGAGCTAGAATATAGCCGTAAGCTCTGATGGTCTTGTCTCCGTTATCAGGAGAGCAACCACGTGCAACGTTGCCAGTGGATACCGCATTATCTGCACTGCCACCACAACCTGTTCCTGCGGTCCCAAACCCGATACGAGAATCTGGGGAAGCACAGTCATTTTCTTGATTTGACAAGATTCCGATTCGTGTACTTGCTTGATTTCCAACATGAAAATTGAACCCTTCTTTGTTACAGTTTCTCTGCAGAGAAGATCCAGGAATTAGAGACTTCCACGCGTTACGACCAATCGTGAAGCTGCGGTAACGTCCGTCTGCTATCACAGAGTACAGCGAACTGGCCCTACAAATACATGCGCAAATGTTAATCAACGATTGGCTGATTCATTGGTTCGTGTTAAGCTATGATATCTTACTTGTAGTTGAGGCGAATCCACTTTGGTTGAGTTTGTGGTGTGGTTTTCATTCCCAGACAAAGACTGTTGAAGGGCATAGTCCAGTAAGTAGGTAACTTGGTTTCTTGATGATCCACTCCTGATTGGCCCCCGGTCACGTGATATTGGGCTTTATTCTGCCACAAGGCTGAGGTGTACGTGAAGGTGGTCTAAAGCAAATGCAATAAAAACTTTACATAAGTTTATGTTGCTCATTCGTCTCATGAGTTTGATTGTCATTTTACTTTTAATTGTCACTGTGTACCTTGTGTCCATTAGTCTTCATGATGGTAGTCCAGCCTCCTCCTCCACATCCGGGAATTTTCTCCATGTAGCAGTACACCTTGCTGATGGTTGGCTTAGTTTTGATGTAGTAGACACCACTTGAGGCAAATCTATATAACGGTGTAGTAGCGATCAGTTAGAGGAATTGTCTTGTAACATTTAATTTTAATATTGCCTTTTATAGTTTATAAAGTACAATTAAGGTCAATTTTCATTTGTCTGTAAAACCCATTTATATTATTCTAAAAAGACAAATGCTATAATTGATTATTAATAAGGTAATATTGTTTGCAGGATGCACGGTATTGTCAGATCAAATTTGCTTATATAGTCTGTTTTGATACTGTTTCCAAACCAGTGCTCGAAGTTTGAAAAATATAGCCTTCAATAGGCCATTTGCATGACGAGGCATTACTACCACTACAGAATGCTTTGTCACAATGCTTTGTTATTCAGATTTTTCTACTCTTCTGGGAATAAGTTTGCCTGACAATAGGAACCCCTCAAAGCATTGTGGTCTTGGTAGTAAATTACACAATCATACAGATGCCCTGTTTCTTACTTTCAAGACAATTTATAAAACCAACCTATTGCTGTCGAGGATCGCCTTACATGATGGGGCGGGGTTTTTAAAACCACCAAGTTTTGTTGCACACCTGTCACCCATGCAAACATGATGACCACCATTGATTATTACCCGTTGACCATATCCTTGCTGAAGAATGACCACATTGCCCCGATCATGTGATGAGACATGCACGGTACCGTCCTTACTGTATGTTACTAACAGTTTCCTAAAAAAATAACAGAGGGAGAGAGAGAGAGCCAGGGAGGAAGGGAGAAGAAGACCCGGAATCAATAAGTATAACACAACTGATTACAGTCAAAACAGCTTAAGGTGGCTCCATAGGTTGTGCACGAGCATGCGCAGAACCTATGGAGCCCTGGAAGGGCCATGCTCTCCTTTTTTCCTGGATCTCTACTTTTTTCTCCGGATCTCTACTTTGTTTCCAGACCTCTACTTTTTTTTCCGGACCTCTACATTTTTTTGGTTCTCTACTTGTTTTTCAGACCTCTACGTATTTGTGGTCAGCGGTCAGCTGGCAGCTTGTCATGTGAAATCACAGGAATCCCAAGCAATGTACTTGTACCTCATATTACAAAGGAAGAGATGGGGTTGTCGTACGTATTCCATATATGGTATTATTTGACAAGCGAATAGCGGTACCTAACAAGCGATATGA
>WUAP02153121.1:0-10665 GCA_015163945.2 Stichodactyla helianthus
GTTCGAGAATCTTTGCCGAAGCATCAGGGGAGAGGCTGGCCGGCCCCCAGACCATATACGACCAACCCCTTGCTCTATTACCACGGTTCACGTCGATTTGTGAATAGCCTAGTGTTTGTGGTGCATTGTTTTCGCATGCATTGTTGACGTAATTCTTTGAGAGCTATAGACGAGTGGTCTAATGCGTTGTGCTTTCAAGATAGTAAGTCAAGCCCGTTGGGCTGGGTTAGTACTCGTATGGGTGACCATTTACAGCTACTTGGTGAATTCAGAACTTTTCTTTTTTTATCTTCGATTTTATCTTTCTTTCTTCGGGAAAAAAAAATCTAAGAAGTGGAAGTCTGCTGTTATTAATCCTGAGCGCGTAGTCCTTTGCAATTCGAACAACACTCGTCTATATTCCTTATTTTCCTTGTATTCCTTATAATTGCTGTCCCTCCAAAAAATCCATAGATGCATTGCGAACTAGACTAGAACTAGTCCTCCGTTCGATTCGGGAAAGGCAATTTAACAAATACCAACCCAAGTGGGCTTCCTGCGGTTCAACCACAAAGCAGGAACCACCAAAGAACTCTACTTGCCCAGCCTTTCATCCGTTGAATTTCAAAGTAAAAGCACTTCTTTTAAAGCTTTGAAGTTTTATATAATTCTTACAACCACTAAAACCGGGTACACCCTGAGTAAAATATTGCTGCTAAGAAATGAGTACAAATTCGGCGTGTTAAATTGATCGTTACAAGTTCTAATCATGAAAACACCTGCAGTCTTGGTTATGCTGGAATTATTATTATTATCACCCGTCAAGCTGTGTCATATTACTTGATTCTAAAACTGTAATTCTCTGTAAGTAGTCAAGTTTTAAAGACTAATTTATATTCGCTCAGTTAATGAAGATTTGCGAGCCAGTCATTCGTGAAGAATCCAATATAAACAAACTCGCTTGTCAAATACTGGTACGAACCAACATCGATTTTAGCCTTTTTGGAAAGGTAATTTTTGAAAATCAGTAAATATTTCCATTAATGTTACTTTACAGTAATGGGCTACAAACCTTATGGAATGTTTCTTATCACGCGTATCACGTCTTGAAATCTTCGGAGCGTTTTTGATGTGTTTATGTAATAGTAGATTGATCGAATGGTCCTTGTCTTGTGATTGGTTGATTTGATTCAATATTTCCACTACATGCTGGTACCTGGTATCCCAATTAACGATGACTGGCCTGAAAACCTGTTGTAATGAAATCTGACAAAGATTATTGAGTGACTCACTGGAGGGTCCTGAAGGGGTAAAATGGGAGCTGGGATTGGCCTTTTTGGGCTGGGAAAATGGGATTTGATGCACTGGGACTGGGATTTAGCCATTACTGGGATTGGGATTTTTCTAACTCTCTAACTCTAACTCTATAACTTGGACTGAGATTTTTGCATAAATAGGACTGGGATTTTGCAAAATTTTGGGCTGGAAAATGGGATTAGGACCCCCCCTTCAGGACCCTCTCACTGAGTAGATAGGTGACAGAGCGTCTCTCGCACCAGTGCTTCCGGTCAGGCTGCTTTTGGTGCAAGGAATCCGCAAACCAGGATTGACTCACTTTCTTGGAAGACCACAATCCAGTAAATTAGCATCATAATACCATTTAAAACAATGCATAGATAGACTAGATTATTTTCTTTTTGAAATAATCGTGGATAGCAGATAGAGCAAGGGTTTAGCCGTGAAATGGTCTGGGGACCGGCTGTACTCTCCCCTGATGCCTGCGGGCTAGAACTCTTTGTGGGCGATTCCATCAGTACCAGAACGACAGAAGGGCACTTCTTTGCCCGTCAGGTCTGAGGCGTCCATACCGCGACTGAGGTTCTACGGATGTCTCGGGGGTATGGCGTTAGTTTAGTCAGAGTGAGGTACGAAATCTCGAAAATCTCAGCAAATAAATTAAAGCTCAGGACGCTGTAAAATTTTTCCAGATAATAAAGTGGGACACGATTAACACAATGGCCAGGATAAAAATTGATTTCATTATGTATTATCTTCACATATTTATCTGCAAGCGTAATTAGACGCATGTCGCAAAAGAAACCTTCACAAAAACATTGGTTGGGCTGCCTGTGCCCTGATGATGCACCGTAGGTGCGAAAGCTTGGCTTTACAAATAAAAATAACGTGGTAGATACAAATTGTCACAAAAGAATAAACCGTTTTCTCAAAGTTGCGTGCGCATCCAATCTTGACGGACCACAAAACTGAAAAACGCAAATTTAGTAAATTGAGAAGCAAATTTTATATTTAAAGAGGAGAATAATCAAATATAGGAATTCTTATTGAAAAATTTCATAGAAATGTATAATTCTCGTTATGAAGCTCCTTTTTTGGTGTCCTGGCCCGTAAGTTCCTTGTATTTGAATGAGCGTGCAACCCTGAGAAAATGGTCTATTCGTATCTCTTGGAGAGGCTCCAAGCGCCTTTGTAATATTCTGTTTATTATATAATTATCCATGAAAAATATCAGTTTTTCACATGTGAAATGGAGGGACATTTCAGACTTCCGACTTCAGACTTGGGATATTTCAGACTTCGGACTTAAGATATTTTTTAACTTCGTAATGACAATTTTTAACCTATCGGAACCGGTCATTGTGCAGTGGTTAAGAGTTGGGCGGGGGACGTACTGTAAAACTAGACGCTACGACATGCAGATTGTTCGGGCATTTCGCCCAGATATTGTTTACAGCTTGGCACAAATGATCTGTCAACCGATGCATGTCGCTAAGACATGGAGAAGTTAGTTAAGTAATTTAGGTTTCAACTCTGAAACCCGCACTTTTAGATCATTAAAATTCTTAAAAGACATTAAAACGAACTTTGGCACTCTGCCTCCAATCAACATGCAGTACCCAGTCCTACACATCTATTGGTCAGCGGTATCGCTCAGTAAAGTGTAAAAATTGCGGCGAATACTCAAATTGAAATCAACTGACTGAGACTGGAATTTTGAGGAAAAGTTAGGCTTGGAAATGGGATTAGACACCCCCTTTCAGGACCCTCGTAGATTCGAGCCCTGCTACAGACAGATAAAAAAAAATTTTCTTTCCTTGTTCTTTTCCTTTTTCCTTTTTTCCTTTTTTTAAGAGTTCTTTAAAAGATACTGCTTAAAATTTCGCTCTTAGCTTATACAATTTTGAATCAAATAAGAGATTTTTACTGTAATCAGATGATATAATACATGTGGACCCAACCCCTGCCCGGCCCCCTTAAGCGCCCACAGTGCTGTAGTGTCAGCGTGTACTACCGTGACACATTACAACTGTAATAATCAGATGTGACATCAGATGTAAAGATGACTCCTTCAAAACATCATGAATTCCTCCGAAAATACTTCCTATCCTCAGTAGCTGCGACTTTCGCAGAAACAGGTAATAAAATATTTACACGTCAGAGATGTGATTTGCAAAATCGGAGGGGAATTTGATGTGCGATATTGAAAAAAATTTCCATTTGACCTTCGCCTCGTACACGCAGTATGGTTTACTAGTAAAAACTTCTACAGTTGTATTGTTTGGATTTATTAGTCTATATAAACTTGAGTAGTTATTATGTGTTATCTTCTTAACCATACGGATGATTTTTTTCAGTCATAAAACTTGTGGTCGAATTAGATTTTTATAAATAGAGTCTCCGTGTTGTTGAACACGCGCGCAGTGCCACTTGTAAACGATACCATATGTTATGGCGAACGTTCGAAATATTAATTCGAGGTCAAAGTTTTCTGAATTAATTCGCTTAAACCTTAGTGCTCACTGATTTTTGTTCTTACTTATGAGCATAATTTCGTTAAAAGCTGTTTTCTTGGTTTTCTTGATTTTTTTTTTTTTTTGCTTTAAGTTTAAGAATTTTCGAAATATTGTGTTTAGATGTCTACACAGTTTAATAATTAAATCTATTTTGAATTTGAAAACTAACGATATTTTAAATACAGTGCCAACTTTTTGTCCCATGTCAAAATCGAAAATACTTTTAAGCATTGTTTTACCCCCTTCTATTATATAATATATCGTGTGTATGTAGTATTTTAAGCTTATTGGTTCAGAGTACAGTTTTGATAATTTCCATATATCTGTGTATCAAAAACTAAACAAGTTTATAATTTTTTTAAAGCTTTGTTAATTATTTATAATGTTAAATCAAGATAATCTATTTTCTATGAGGAGATTTTTGTTTATATCCAGCATATACGGTGTACCGGCCCCTGCAGCTAGCAGGAGGTCTCTTTTCATTCTTTCTCCTTTGCCTTGTGCTTCACTTTGTTGGCTTTTGTTTTTGTTGTTCTCAATCATTACCAAAGGTACCACACCCAAACTCTTTCTTTTAGGGGTTAAATATAATATTTTCGATTACCACCCAAGCCCTTTTAGCCACAGCTGTAAGAAAGCATTGTATGTACTATTTACAATGTGAGTGGCAATGTTGTATCTGATATACAATCACGAGCCACAGACAAAAGATTGTAGATCAGATACAGCATTGCTATGCATATTGTAAATATTTTATGCAATACTTTCTTACGCCCCTGGGTGTACCCAGTATATGCTTGCTTATGATGCGTCTACGTTGACTATATCATGTTTTACTAAACTTTTGAACATATGGATTTGTCTGAGAAAATCAGCTTTAAAGTTTATGCAAATCAGGATGATACTGTATGAGATATACAAGCTCCTCCATGCTTATGATTTTCTGTTGTCTTTCTCTCATTAATTATTGATGGTATTATAAAACTATCTATTGTATCCCACACCATAAATACATACAAATGCATGATCAGAAGGAAGCTTGGAATACCAACAATGTACAAGCTTCACTGCATTCTGATTGGCTGTATTTTCCATGATGTGGGATAAATGTATGTATTCACTATTCACTGATATATGATACGCATGGGACATTTCATGAGTGCTTATTTTATTTCTGCTCCAGTTACTTTTCCACTTGACATCACCAAAACAAGGCTTCAAATTCAGGGAGAAAGAGCTTCCATGGTTTCCTCCAGTAGCAGTACTGTTGCTTACAGAGGGATGATTAAAACAGCTGTTGGAATTGGTAAGATAATGATTAGTAATTATTATTTCTTTTTATGCTACTGGACTTCTTCATTAGGGTCATCTAACATCCAACCCTCAACTCCCCACTGGCAAGTTAAATATTGTATGATAACATTTTCATTGGCAAATTACCCACTCATTGTCTCAGCTGAATTAAGTCATGGGAGACATGACTTTCAGCAGAGGCAATGTCAGCTGTGCTTATGGACTAGTGTTGCAGAGCAGTGAAGGGAAGTTAATTGGGTGTGAAATAGACAGTAATCTGTGTTTGTGATAGCTTTTCAAGTAACTTGGGGGAAAAGAGTTTGTAAAAAGAGTGTTTATGGTGATCCTTTGGGGCTCAAATTTGCACAATCCACATGTTGCATGCTTTAAAAACCTTTAAGACCACAAAGTTTTAAAATGTGATTAGTTTTTACTAAATGAGAATAGTTTCAGAAACCGAACATTTTTGCATTCATCAAATTTTGAACATTAGTAGTAGTAGTCAGATGTTGAAAACTATGCACTATCTTAATTCTTCATTTTTCCACAGTTAATGAGGAAGGTGTTCTGAAGCTGTGGAATGGAGTCACCCCTGCGATACTAAGACATATAGTTTACACAGGATCTAGAATGACAGTTTATGAGTTTCTGCGGAATAGAGTATTCAAACGTAATAAAGATGGACTCTTCCCAGTTTGGTAAGTTGAAGTTATTAAGAAAAACTAGGTAATATTAAAAAATATATATTTATAACCCATGTGTGAACAAAATTTCAAAAACGTATTATGGTGAGTTTTATAAGTTGTCTTAAGTTAACTATAAGCTGCTTGTAAAATTCTACATTTCTAGACAGCATGCTTGCTGCATGTGTTTTTAACTGGTGAATGTGCTGCTTTTATATATGCATCTTATTTAGATGTTTTACATACCTCTTGTATGTGCTAAAACTCTCCTAGATACGGACAGTGTTACTAAAGAATAGACTTCCTGTTCCCATCCTGGCCTGCCTACACTAATTTGATTTATATTAACCCATGTTAATATCCACCTCGAGTATACACATGAAATAAGGTAGCTAAAATATGACCCAGACTCCAATTAATTAAATAATTATTGTGCAGGAGTGTACATTTTTAATTTCTTAAAGGACTGCATGCTGATATGGTATTAATTGCTATGTACTGGTTTCTTATTCTTGACTTTGAGAGGCCCTTTTCATAAATACAATAGCTTGTTATCCTTCACTGTACATGAAAACTATTGTGTTCATGCAAAGTGCCCCTCAAATTTGATGCAAATGAGCCAAAACCAAATGCTTTATGGGTTGTAAGAAAGCAGCATATAATCACTAAACAGACCCCTGAAAGTAAAAAGAGGCAAAAAGTATAATATTGGTATCATAATTCTTTATAATCTCTTTATTGAATGTGTATGTCCTGAAAGAACAGGATTTATTTTGAATAACAGGAAATCTGTTATTTGTGGGATGACTGCTGGTGCTTTTGGTCAGTTCTTCTCAAGTCCTGCTGATCTCATCAAAGTACAGATGCAAATGGAAGGAAAACGAGTATTAGTGGAGAAACGAAAGCCAAGGTACTCAGTACGTTGTGAGATTGTGAGGAAGCAATGTAAATCAGTACCATGATTTGGGTTTGGGTTTGATCAGCTGCATAAGTGTGTGTGGGGGGGGGGGTGGACACATTTGTTAGTGAGTTATCATTATAATAATGGTGTGGTAAAGCCCCTGAAAAAAAAACCTCCTTTGGCATACGAAAAAAGAAAAATGACTCTCCCTAAGACAGCATATAAAATATTATGAGAAATATATAAAATATTATGAGAATAAGTAAAATTACAGAACATAAGTAAAATTACAGAACATAAGTTTTACAAAAACCTGGCCCTCCCCTAAATCCAGTTTGAAAAAATGTGATCCTCCCCAAACTTGAATGGGAAAAAAATGTGACCCTCCCCCCAATTCTAGTGGCCCTCCCCTGGCCCCACCCCACCCCATGAAATAATGATAACTTCCTTAACCAAAGCTAGAAGGGGACAGGTGGCTGAAAACTTTAACACACTATTGTTAATTGTAAACTCCTCCAGCCCCCCTCCCCATTAAAAACTGAATACTCCCAAGCTAAATAACAGCTTGATTGTCAATTACTTATTGTTTTAACTTAAGTGTTTTTTGTCTGACTTCCATTGTTGTATTCTACAGGGTACAGGGTACAGTACATGCTTTTCGTAATATAGTCAAACACTATGGCATAAAGGGTTTATGGAAAGGATGGTTACCAAATGTACAAAGAGCAGCTCTGGTCAATATGGGAGGTAAATGATATACTAGTGTACCTGCATATGAATCTCTACTGACTAGGAAAATTTTATAAGGCACAAATTGATTGTGTGATAAAGTTTTAGTTGTGCTGTTTGTGCTTGAGCAGCATATGACTTTTTAAATCTGCACCTCACTGCCAGTACAGAAGTAACAACATCCATTGAACTGATCAAATTCAAACAACATTGCCTCTCCTAGCTGTCTTTTACTTTATACTTTTCATTCAGTCAGTAAGTAAATCTACTCACTTGACATTTACTCACATGCTTTCTACTCAGACATGTCTTTTTTAATCCCAAAATGCACCACATCATCACACAATACATATTAAAATAGAATATTAGTCAGACACATTTACATGTACAAAAGTTCTAAATTGGGCAACCAAGATGCAATAATTGACCACAATTCCAACACAACTAATGTCTTCTAACCCATGTCTTGATTCCCATCTGATCAATGAAAACAATTGCAAATCAATAACCTTAAACATTTCTTTTTCAAGCCTTAAATGCTTTGTGTCAGTGGCAGTCATGATGTTTGTTATACATGTACTTAAGGGTGTCTTTTTGTCTTGTTAGATTTAACAACCTATGACACAGTGAAACACAATTTACTCAAACACACTACTCTACAGGACAACTGGATAACACACACCATGTCAAGGTACCAGGGCTTCTTTATCAGAAGTTTAATTTTTTTCCTTCCTTGCTTCCCTTTGTCCCTCTCTCTTTCTTATTTTCCTTCTTTCTTTTCTCTCTTTTTTCCATTTATTCCACTTTTATCTTCTCTCAACTTTTCCCTAATATTGTTTCTCCAGGTACATGTGGGGCATTAAATCACTCTTAGGGAATGTTTTTCTCCTGGTTTGCCCAAGGATACAGCATTTTGACACTTTGCTTTTACTTTTGGAATGAGTGATGGGTCTCCCAGGTGGGGAACTCTAACCAAATTTCTCCAGTATGGGGATTATTTTAACAGAAGTTATAATTGAAAAAATACAAATGCCCCACATATACCCAACCCCACAGCCCCAGGCTTAATATTGATACATGCATAATTAATAGCATACCATCTCTGAAAAACAATACAATATTCATTATTTGTGTTAGCGCATGTTCAGGATTAGTAGCTGCCACCATTAGTACACCTGCTGATGTCATCAAGACAAGGATTATGAACAATCCATCAGGATACAAGGGTGCAATAGACTGTTTTAAACGAGCAGTAAGTAACCTATAGCTATTTCAGTCTGTACTATGTATTGTGATTGGGTGTATTGCATCATACAATGTCATCAGGAACCCTGGAACACTTACAAAAGGTGGGAGTGCTTGTTGTATCTTTCGGGGGGTTGAAATTGGTAGTTAATTGGTACCACTTAGGGTGTCAAAATCTAAAACTACCGGCAATAGAATTAGGTGGTGGTTGAAATGAAATGTCTCATGGGCTGCTCTTTTGGTCACCTCTTAGGAGTAAAAGTCATTTGTTGCCATGCAAACTGAGATAGGACTTCAGGTAACTTTTAGGGGGCTCTTTCCAAATTTTCAACATATGCTGCACTCCCTTATATGTCGGCCGAGTACCCCTTTGATGGAGAACCTTTTTGTAACACCCTAACTAAACTACATTTAGTCCCCTACCTTAAATTTTTCACTTGTACAATTAAATTTTCTTCACTTCAAAATTCTGCTGCGGGCTCATAACTTATTTACAAAAAATTTTTACAAATTTTTAAGGTCAAACAAGAAGGTTTCTTCTCACTTTACAAGGGCTGGCTACCTACATGGACTAGAATGGTAAGCAAGGATGATGTTAGAGTTTAATGCAAATGATTTATCGTGATTCAAAAAGAAGACTTTCTGGCTCAAAGTGATTTGAAGTTTTATTCACAAATTTGATGTTGGAGGTGCGGCTATTATTTATGTCTTGAATACTATACTGTTTTCTTCCATGGTAACATTTGTTTTCTTGTCCCAGGCTCCTTGGTCATTGACTTTCTGGTTGTCATATGAAGAGATCAGAAAATTATCAGGAGCACAAGGATTTTAACAACAAGTATTGTTTTTTATTTCCATTTAGGGACTGGTCGTTATTTAGAGAGGGTTAGGGCTGGTGTATTTTAGTTTTGACATGCATGTTTTTAAGAGGCTCTTCCCTTTCTTACTGCAGAAAACTTGTTGGCCCTCATATTATCATAAAATGATATGCTCCACCTCAAAGGCCTGCACAGACTTTTGTGACCCCCCACCCCCTTGAGTTTACATGAAAAATAATCATCTTCCCATCCCATTTGCACCAGCCCTCTCCCTCTGAGTAATGACAGCTCCTTTATGGCCATTTACTTACTAAGGTGGAAAAAAAAGGGGGGGCTGTTAAAAAGATGGGAGGAAAATTAGGGCAAAAAGGAAATGGAATTGGTGAAGCTAAATACCGGTATAGTAAATATCCAGTACATGTCAGTAGTGAAATTGTAAAAATCAGTTTGCCTTATCTTATGCCATTGGTATTTTTAATGAATTTGAAAGATCAGTTTACTAATTTTGGATTCCACTCAAAAAATCGAATTTTGAGCTCAAATTTTTAATATTAATTTAAATTTTTGTTTAATAGTTTTGGAAAATTTACTGATTTAGTCTGAAGGGGATGTTACTAAAACAAGGAATGGGGAATGGAGGAACAGGGAATGAGGAATGTAGCAGCATCTTTTGAGAACGACACAACAAAACAATAGATTCAGGGAATGGGGAATGAATAATAATCAAATCTATTGTATTGTTGCGTCGTTCTCAAAAGATGCCGCTACATTCCTCATTCCCCATTCCTCCATTTCCCATTCCCCATTCCTTGTTTTAGTAACATCTGTCTGAAAGCAATTGCAGTACCCTATGGCCATTTGTCTTTTTAATGAAATTGTAATATGAATTTACCAATTTTGATTGGTAAAAATCAAAGACCAGTTACAAACTAAAATTGTTAAATTGATCTCTCACTGCATTTTCATGAAGAGACTTAATGACCATAATACACACATTTTAAATTCACTATATGAACATTAATAATTAAAAGAACTTTTTCCAAACATTGTAAGAACAAAAATAATATCCTTTGAAAACAAAATAAAAATATAACAGTGCCTTAAAAGACGAATTTCCAAAAAGCCATTTACACCTACTTGCAAGAAGGTTGTCATAGGAGGAAAGAACTTTTGTAATTTAGTAAGAAAGGAATAACATTAAAAGA
>WUAP02153132.1:0-10663 GCA_015163945.2 Stichodactyla helianthus
AGTGTTGGGCTTCCTGTGTAAAGTTACGCACGGACATTCAAGGACACTCATCGTTTTCATCGAGTCGATAGCATAGTAGCATAATGCCTCTACGAGGCATTAGCCACAAAAACCTGTGAATGGGTGAGCTATCTCTGGAGGCGGGAGATAGGGAAACCATTTTACTTTTGCCCGTTTTACGGAAGTCTTTCATCATTGAAAGCAAAACCAAATCCAAATTGTTAAATGCAGTAGAGATTTCTGATTCACTGGATTTGGCACTGAGCACAATTGGTTTAATTTACCTATTGCTATAGCTTGCGTAAGACGGGATTTCTTTACTGAGGGTTCCCAGGTGGCTGTTAGTTCATGTTGTGAGATACTTCTAGTTCAGTTTGCGGGATACTCCTAGTTCAGTTTGCGGGATACTCCTAGTTCAGTTTGTGGGATACTCCTAGTTCAGTTTGCGGGATACTCCTAGTTCAGGTTGTGGGATACTCCTAGTTCAGGTTGCAGATACTCCTAGTTCAGTTTGCGGGATACTCCTAGTTCAGGTTGTGGGATACTCCTAGTTCAAGCTTGTCACCGATTGAGCGTTGGTCGTCACTCATCCTCCTACCCAATCAGGCTTGACTCACTCTCTTGGAAGACTAAGATCTTTCCACTGAACCACGAGTTCAGTGAATAATTTTGCATAACAGTACGCGTGGAAACAATGCATCAGATATGTTAGATTACTTTTTCTCGTCATCGTGGATAGCACATAGTCCAAGGGTTTAACCGTGAAACGGTCTGGGGGCCGGCTATACTCTTCCCTGATGCCTTCGGGCTAGAAGTCTATCGTTTGATTCTACACCGTAAGGACCGAAGGGTACTTAATCGCCAGTCATGTCTAGTGAGGAGTGCATACTGCGCCTCAGGCCGGGATTACACGGTACCGGCCGAATTTTTGACCGTTCAAAAAGTTGTACCTTTAGGCCTTCCGTATATACGGGACCACGCTATCCGGAAAAAAATTCATACGGTGATCTTTTGTGCAATTAAAGAGACGGCTCCGTGTAAACTGGTGTAAACAATATGTACCGGTCGACTTTTTGAACGGTCAAAAATTCGTCCGGTACCTTGTAATTGATGGTTCCGGCCAAAACAATAGCAATCAATCACCTTCGCAGGATTTTTCCCAGTGGAATTAAGATCTTGTCCCACAAACAACAACACGTTTTCTGTTTTGAAGGGAACTACAAGATTACAAGGCAATTTTATTTTATTTTCATGAGACAGTAAATAATTGAAACAATATCTAATAACTTTTCCGCGATCAAAGTTTTAAATGATGAGATATTCTGGCTAATTTGTCGAGCTTGTGGGACTTAGCAATGGTTACTAAGTTGAGTCGGAACCATGAATCCCGGCCTCAGCTTCTAAGGAATAATGTCTCGGAGGTATGGCTTGTATGGCGGTACATTTTTGGATTTAATTAATTAGGATTTTTTTTGTCGAGAGAATAGACCTTTTTCGAATTCGCAAAATACCGCTGTACCTCTAGATTAAAGACTCGTTTTTGCAGGGTTAGCCTCATTTCAGTGTCAAAATATTCATAAATACCAACGATAAAATGAAGGATAAACAACGACAACAATACAAACACTTTGAAATTCCACGGACCCTCACAAAAACACGTGAATATTCTACACAAAAACGAGGCTAACCCTGCGTAACAGAGAACTCGAAACTGAAGTATTGTGGTTCGAGCTTTGCTTATTATACAGATATATTTTTTCGTTCCATATTTTTTCTTTCTTTTCTTTTCTTTTCTTTTCTTTTTTTTTTTTTCCTTTTCCTTTCCCTTTTATTCTATTTTTGAGATGTAAATTACAGTGATTTTTTTAAAAATCGTATTAAAAAAATATTTATAATTTAGATTTTTGTCCCAGAGGGAGTGTCACCCTTGATAGTTCTATAACAAAGAGCATCATCGCTTTCCTATATCCCATTTCCTTAAAGTTACAGCGTTTGAATCATTAAATTTAGCCAAACAATAACAAAATCAACTTGAACTGTCAAACAGTCCAAATATGGTGTAACGCTGTCACATACTAGACAACATGTCCCGTGACGCATAATTAGAAACCATCAAAGCGTTACCCAACGTCTTGCGTTTGACGTATAGGGTTGTGCCTCTCAAAATACTTAAAAAATCCTCAATTTTTATCGGATTAACCTGAAAAACACGATAAAATGAAGCCGGGTTATCTTACCTGGGGCTTTTTACTATCCATTTTGATAGGTAAGTGTGATATTTTATATTTAGTTATCGTTTTAGCGCTATTGAAACTTTGAGTATAACATTCGCTAACATATTGTGTAATTTTCTAATTGTGGTTGGAATGCGTGTCTAAGGCGACTCATAAAATGTTAGGAGTTTTTGACCTTGAATAAGTGAAATTGTGGCTAAGTTTTAGGCTTTTTTTCGGTCTTCGTATAACTTCTCGTTTTAGAGAGCTGATTCGAGTTACATATAGTTGCCCTAAGCTTGACGTAACATATAATTGAGTGTGTCAAGTTTAAACGGAAGGGGGGGTTTTCTGAAGCATTTTTGATTTTTTTTGATAAAATTTCTGTTAGAATTCCCCACCCTGTGGAAAGAGAGAAAATGAATCAAATTTGATCAAGTTTCGCTGCCCTGGGAGCCACCCATTCTAAAACTAAACTGTTAAAATATGATATGTGAAAATGCCCTACCTGACGGAGACAAAGCAGGATAGATACAATCCCCAAAGTGGGGAACCAAGAGTGATCAAATTCCCTACATATTCCTTACTCTCCCCAGCAAAAATGATTGGAAATTTGTGAATACTCACTGAGTATTCTATCAAAGGCTGCCTATGACTATCAAGATTAAAATGACTCAAAACACCTGCTGATTAATCTCCTTTGTTTGTGCTACATATCTAAAGCAAAGAACGGATACAGAAAAAAGAAAATAGAATATGAAAATTGATAATTTCTTCTGTGAGGAGGAAAGTTTGATAAAACTTTGTGCCAGTATTTGAAATTCATTGTTTATAAGTTTATTTGTTTATTTTTCTTGATATCGGTATTCTTTATGGAGCATGAACAAAGTTTTGATTAGCTATTTGCTTGATAAAGGACTTATCATTAGACTTATCACTTCCCATAAATTCAGTACTCCATCTGCTAAATATTGATAACTCCATAATCTCAAGTTATGATATATTGTACCACATACCATAAAGTAATATGTTTTTTTACCATTGTAGTACTGGTTGTCACTCCTCCTGATGGCGGTAAGATAATTAAGCTCATTTTTCATTATGCCTGGCCATGAGCTAACGTCTTTTAGCATGAAAAAAGAAGCTTGGATTGTAGACAAATTCCCTAGTTATTCCCTCATGACATAAGACATGTCTCACACATAAGGCACAGCCCCCAATTTGAGCCTACTATATTTTATGACTAGCTCAACAAAAATGTTTCAACCAAAAACTCACTTATAAGGTGCACTGTGATTCTTGAATTACTGGAACAATGGAGAACAGATCATTATAGTTACCAGCCATTCGGTTTTTGGTTTTAAAACTTTGCACCCATTGTTTGTGTGGACGTGTGTTGACCAGCTGGCATGTCAGTCTCATTTTCATGCTAAAATTTGTTATAACGAAAATGAGTTATTGACAATGATATCATAGCAGGTGGCCCACAGAGCAAGCAAGCTTAAAAGTGGTGGGGCCTAAGATTTTTCTCACCTACAGGGGCCTTACAATGGTCACAGTTCCCTTAAAAAATTTACTACCTGTGTAGTCATAAAAGTGGTTGAACTATAACCCCACCAATTATTTCCATTATTCATGACATCATATTTTATAAAAAATATTGTGTCTGAATTAACCATTGTGAACCATGTAACCTTAAACAATGACCAGCCATCAATCGACCTCTTTAGTTTCATATGCAAATTGCCAATTTCGGATCATGTGACATTCTCTTGGGAATTGTTCTTTTGTAATGAATGTGTTAAAATACAAAAGAATCAACTCCCAAGAGTGACATCACGTGGCCTGAAATGGGAAAACAAACAACGAAGCTAAAGAGGTCTCTATTCCTCTCCTACAGAAAGGTGACATTTTTTTCACATTAATTGATACATACAATAGATATAAATTAAAAGCTAGATCATTTCATTGCCTAAACTCTAGAGCTGTCATTGGACCAAATAGCATGTTTCTATATGCAAATCAAATCTTTTTGGGAAAATATTCTTTTTCTATAACAGAAATAAAATGGACTTGGACTGTATCACTTTAGACTAAAACTCAGAAATTTTTGAAACAAAAGTTTTTTATTCCCTGAGGTTTTAAATTTGGTAGAGATTACGTACATATTTAATTAAGTTGGCCCACTTGAAGTCATCAAGTAAAGCCTTGGGATGCCTTAATACATTTTAGATTTGTCTCTGTTTTTAGCAAGTGCACAGTCACAATGCTGTTTACAGATCCCTAGTGAGTGTCACTTCCTGTGCGGAGTAGGGAGTGTGGGTTTTTGGTCAGTGACGAAATGGAAGTGTACTGCAAAGTATTATTCAACAGTTGTGAAGTGCAAGTTTACAGATGGAGTGGGTAATTAGCCATTTTGTATATTATACATTACCTCTCCTCTGCTCTGCTCTGCTCTCAATTCCTGTCCTGTCCTGTCCTCTCCTGTCCTGTCCTGTCCTCTCCTCACTTTGCCTCTCCTCACCTTGCCTTCTTCTCCTTACCTTGCCTTCTCAAGCATGTTAAGGCCAGGGTCAGTTTAAAGTGTTGGTTTGCAAATTTGATCTTATAACTCGGGGACATATTAGTTTTTATTGAGAATGAAAAATTTTTGTTGTCAGGATGACATGCCCTTGGTCACGTGACCAATATTGATATGCAGAAAAACTAAAAAACTCGGTGCAAAATGGGCCGTATAGCCTCACTAACCAGACTGGTGAAAAATATGAGTTTAGATGACCCTCATAGATGTCTTTCAAACTGGGCTTTGTATGGTTGCCCATCATTGATTATTAAACAAAAGAGGTCACATGACCAAATGTCGAATTTACAAATTTGCATATTTATCTTCACTGTTGAGATGTGGTCATCGATACAAAGTCCAGGTTTGTATGCCTAAATATCCTTAACATTTTAACACCAAAAAATAACTTGAAATAATGCATTTTCAATGGCCCATTTTTAAATTTCGGTTTTTTGGTCCTATGGGTCACGTGACCACCAAATTCTGACCACAAGGATTAAAATGTTAAGGAACCTAATTGTCACTATGTGTTCAAAACATACTTTAGTACATTAAATATAAGTAGAGATATTTCTATTTTATTTTTTTGGATGAATCTCATATCACCCAGGCCTTAACGTGCTTGAGTTGCCTCACCTCACCTTACATGGCACTGCACTGCACTCCTCTGCCCTCGTTTCCTCTTAACGGGAATTTTACATGATAATCTTGATTGGCATTATAATGAATAATTCATGTTTTCACAGACTACATAAAGATGTTTGGTCAAAGTCTCACTCAGAAGTAAGTTAAATTGAGTAGTTCTTGTATGATAATGAGAAACTCACTACAAAGATATAGTATCAAAGTATGAAAAGTAACCTTTAATCCATCTCTGATTGGCTCATGGATGCAGTTGATTACTCATTGTTTTTGAAGGGTCAAGAATGGATTTGATAAGCTTTCATTAGAAATTAAGAAAAAGTTGACATCTGCAAAAGAGTTTGCAAAAGCTACAGTCGATGAACTGAAGAAGGTTCCTCAAGATGTGCTGTGCAGTCTAAAGGTATGCTGGCCTTGATGTATAATGTGATGTAATGGTGCTTGGGGTGTATGCATGATGATGATGGTGATAGTGGGTGGGGGGGGGGGATGGTGATGGTGATGGTGCTGGTGATGATGATGGTGATGATTATGGTGGTGTTGCTGATCGTGATGGTTGTGATGATGGTGATGATGATGGTGTTGGTGATGATGATGATTGTGATGATGATGATAATAATGGTGATGTTGGTGCTGATGGTGATATTGTTGATGATGATTATGATATTGTCGGTGGTGGTGAAGAAGATAGCTATGGTTTATGGTGATAGCAATGACGATGGCCATAGCATGATAAAGATTAATTCAATAATTATGATATTACATAAGTATTTAGATATACCGGTGAGATAATGTGTAATGATAATTTTTCCTGCAGGAGTCTATCTCTGGAATGACGTCTCTACAGTTCAAGGGTCTAGTCAAACATTTCACTAAATTCACTGCTCAGAATCTTAGAAAACTTCTCTCCAGCATCAATCCCCAAGCATTTTTTGACAGCATTAATGAACTGACGGTAAGCTAAGTTCTTTGAGAGCCTTATTTTCAAGTATGAGTGGGATATCTGTGGTACCGTGACACTCCAAGGACCTCTGAACCAATCACAGATCGCGAAAATACTAACAGTCCAATCGCAGTGCTTGAATACGAAAGCCAATAAACGAGTCGTTTGGATGCTTGTTTGGCCCTGGCGTTCGTCAGTCACGTTTTAATACATTTTTCCCAATCTTAATGAATATGAGAATCAATGGTGGTGTACTGGTAACGCACTCGCCTCTCATCTCTGAGGTCTCGGGTTCGATTCCTGGACTCGGCATTTCATGTGAATAGAGTTCTTGTTAGGTCTCTGATTCGAAGATTTTTCTCCAGGTTCTCTGTTTCTTCCCTTCGCAAAACCCACCCAACACGCTAAATTCCACTTCGATCTGTGAGTTTTCCGTGCCTTGACTTAGATCGTCCTAGAGGTTGTTTCAGGGTTCAATAAAATTGATGGTTTCAACTATTATAATCGTTATTTCAGGGCGAAGACTGGGATCCTGAACAACTTGCTGCTTTACTAAAAGCTGCTTTCAAGAAGTTTGGAAACGATGTGAGAACCTGGAGCAAAGATGCCTTTGCAAGCCTAAAGGAACTTATCGCTGGAATAGAATCTGGAGACCTGATGGAGATTCCTGCTGATGGATTCAAGGAAGCGTAAGTCACAACAGACAACAGAATTTTGGTTTCTTTGTTTCTCCTACATTGTTTTGTTTTAAGGCATATTCAGACTAAAGGTATTTTGCTCCGGGAGCAGGCTCCAGGGTCGTTTTGCTCGGTCTGTGTCAATGAGATTTCACGTAAAGAAGGTTTTGGTAGGAACAGAATTTTGTTCCCGCTCCCAGATATTAGACTGGCTAAATACCAGCTAGTATAACCACACCATGCAGCAAGCTCCTGCAACATGCTCTCGTGTGTACTAGTTGTGCAGAATAAGCCGGGAGCCTGTCCCTGGCGCAAAACCCTTAGTGTGAATGGACCTTTAAGGCCCTGTTTCACGGTTTAAGCTTTTAAGTATTACTGAAAACTCCAGGGTTATGTCTTGACATCCCTTTTCATGACTCTATAACAGAACCAAATACCTGTGCAATGCAAAACTTAATGACGATCAAAAGAAAGCTCTCCTAGTTCCCGCCAAAGCAGCTTTCGGAGAAGTATCTAACTGGGACGAAGCTGTGCTTAAAAAACTGTGTGGTCTTCTGCGCGCTCTACCGGTCGAGGAAGTGCTTCAGTTGACTGGAAAAGCTGTAAGTAATAGCCCAGGGTTTTTTGGGGGGTTTATTATTTATAATCAAGAACCAACAATTGGCTGTAAATACTAACTTATCTTATGGACTGTGAGATGATCTAAAAAACTTACGTTTATTTTTTTTAAAACTTTCCTTCAAGCTGGCCAAAGCCATTAGCGCTATCTCTAAGGCAGCCGAATTTAGTTACCCACAAGGAAGAGCTCTGTTGGACAAACTCAAAGCTGAATACGGAACTAGTGTCTCGAAATGGAGCTCGGAAAAAATCAGGAACCTTGGAAAGTTGTTGAAAGACTTGGATGTACAGGACTTGAAGAATCTATTGAAACAGCAGTTCGAGGTATATATTTAGTTGTTCAATCTTCGTGTAGAGGACACATTCAAAGTAATTCGGTAGCCACAAGAAAAGACTTCAAGTTATACAATAAAACGAAGCTAATGTAGAATACAATAGGTTTTCGTTGAATTTCCTACACTGTGTCCTCTACACCAACACATAGCTGATTCAGTTTGTATTGTACAGATTATAGTCAAAACCACCAAAATTTAGCCCTTTTTGCTTGCTTGTTTGTAGAATTATTATTAAGAATGATTTTTTCAGTTTCAAACCCGAAGGTCGCTTTTATAGAAATAGTCACCGTATGAGAAAGCTCAAAAAGTATAATTGTTTGATGCGCTTTCTATATTTTTGTAATGAAAAAAATACAATACCGAATTCGTTTGAAAACTGAATATTATAATCTCTCAATTTCAGGACTTAGATTCTGCATTAGGTGACATTGACTGGTCTCCCGTTCAAGCGCGTCAGTTAGCAAAGAAAGCCATCCAGTTTCTAGGCAACCCTACCAAGTGGTCATCAGCGAACCTGAAGGAATTAAAAAGCATTGTTGGAGGTCTTTTGCCGTCTGAACTGAAGCAGATTGAAAACAAAGCCTTGAAGGATGCTCTGGAAATATTCAAAAAAGCTGAACTCGAAATCGACCAGGCAAGATGTTTATACAATTATTTCAAAAAAGAGTGTCGCAGCCAAAGGCGATAGGCAATAAGCGATAGGTCATTCCAATACGGAAAGAAATTCTTGGCATACAAGTTAACACGAATATTCGAGGACATTAAAATGGTTTTGTTGACTACAAACAACATTGAATATCTCAACACTAAGCTCCGTGTTCTTGACGAGAAAAAGAAGCAGAAACTCAAGTCATTTCAGCTATTCTTGGATCTTTGAATAGCCTAACTCCTATTGTCTATTGTCTGTCGCCTTTAGCTGTGACAACCTGTTTTAAAATAGAGATATAAACAAGACAATTCACAGTTTATGCCACGTTCGGGGTTTGGGACGGACAAGAATGAGTAGGGACATCAAAAATACATGACACTGACAGGGGTAATCCGACAAAAAAGATTCTGCATAGAAAGGAATGGGGAATGACTATCTTTAGGGGGGGTAAAGTCGTGATGTTTTTGTTCTGTTTGGATGAATTTTCCCAGCTCCTCTCCCCCAATCTGCATTGAATATGGTAGTCCCTAAGTTTAGATTTTCAATAACTGGGTAAGCTTTCAAGGGTTAGACAAGTATTCAAGCGTCACCAAAGGTGGAGGTAGAATATTTGGGTCTTTCTGCATGTACCGGAGTCTTTTGTCGTTCTACACAATAGCTGGCCTTTGAATCTATTGTTTTCCGTCTTTGTTTGAAAGAAATGACGTCTTTTGTGCTCCGGTACCTACAGAAAGAACCGAATATTTCATGTTTTTATCAAAATCTCGTTTCACCTCGTTCTCCTGTTAATAATTTATAATGTCCGCATAAATTTCCATTAATTATTGTTCAATTTTCCCCACGCTTATTGTGTTTGCAGGCTCAAGAAATTGTCAACAAATACAAGACTGAAATTATGGTATGTTGGTGTAACATCACGTTAGCATTTTTCGTGACCTTAAGGTAGTATCGGACGGTTGCTGCTGCGCATCTCGCTTACGCAAATATTTTAGAAAATAATTTTAAAAATGGCATAGCTTAAGTACATTGCTACGAAAATATGTCATTTTTCAGTTTTTAAGCTTCAAACTAAATACATAATGAGAAACAGGGGTCTTTAAGGCGACTAGATGGTAGTCCCACTCAGGCAAAACACTAAAAATCTTGTTTTTTTTTTGGGGGGGGGGGGGGTTCCGTTCGTTGCTCCTTAGTTAGTTGGGTGACCCTCGATTTTTTTCTTTTTAATTTAGGCTAACGTTATCAATCTTTGGGTATGACAAATAAAAACACTATGTCTACGTTGCGGAACATCCTCGTTTTTCAACATATAAGCTGTTTTGTACATAATTTGAAGTGCATAATTTGGTAAAATTTTGATTCTCGAACTTACTTTAAATCATAATTTCAGTTTATCAGATAAATATGACTATCATATAGCCTAGATAAACCTTCGATCTTTTCAAAGAAGTGATCTTGGGCTCCTTCAAGGAAGAAACCTACGAATTTTAATTATTTTTTGTCTCAGTCATGTTTTTTAAGCAAATATCCGTGGGGATTTTTGGAAATACCTTATTTTTGATCGCTTCCATTTCCAAAACCAACACGGTGACCCCAATATTTTTTTCCTTTTTTCGACTTGCCTTCTAAAACTCTTCAAATTATAGGATTTTTAAAAAATTTAACGTGGAAATTCTTTTTGTCCTGTACTACCTTTAAGGCTTGGCCACACGATTAGACGTTTCCTGCGACGTTGCTTCCAACGGGGAAATCATTTGTCCACCCGTAAAAGTAGAACTCGTTTCTACTTTTGCGACGCCGCGCGCAACGGTTGCACGGGTGGACGCACCGTGCGATTTCCCCGTTGCAAGCAACGTCGCAGGGAACGTTGCATCGTGTGTACGAGCCTGGAAAGTCTTATGGTGGGATGTATGTGTGTTGTATATAACACAGCAGTTGATCATTCCCCTTTATTGCATCTTGATACCACTACTACCAGAATCCTCTTCAAATTCTTTTTCTTATTCAAATGTTTCAACTCCTTTGG
>WUAP02153143.1:0-10663 GCA_015163945.2 Stichodactyla helianthus
CGCGACTCGTGCGATATCGTTTTTCTCGTGAAATTCAACGTGGAATTCCCTCGTCATCCAATGAATTCTCCTATAATATTCGCCCTATTTTGGTCTCACAAACAAGTTTCATCTGCTGCAAACCCTCGAAAAAGTCTTTCATTTTTTCGACACTCAATGAAGAATGTGATTGCCCCTAAGCCGAATACGTTCAGAAGTGAACCAAGAATATCTTTAGAATAATAGACAACAGACAGACAGATAGATGACTGGTTTGTTGCATGGAGGAATGAATAATAAATAGATGGATATACGGATGGATGAATTGAGAGATGGATAAAGGAAGGCGGGAAGGGAGGCAAGGATGAATGGATGGGGGTGGGTGGGTCTGCATTTCCCTGAGATGCTACATATTGTATTTCAATATATATATTAGAAATAAATGTAAAGTGAATGCGTTCGGTGTGTATATAGATAGAGAGAATAAAGAGAAAAATAACAGAAAGCCCATGGTTAACACATCGGACTAGTATACCGAAGACGTGGGGTTCGATTCCCTCCAGGGGCATAATGTTAATTTTCTCTTTATTCTCTCTATCTATATACACAACGAACGCATTCACTTTATATTTATTTCTAATATATACTGCGCACCCAAATTTACGGTGTTCAGCTTACCCATAGAGAAAAATCATGTCACGCCCTGGGATCCCCTACGGTTGCCACATACATTACATTGTCCGGCTGCGTTTCTAGCGTGGTTGGCCCTTGTGGTGTAGTGGTTAACACATCGGACTAGTAAACCGAAAACGTGGGGTTCGATTCCCGCCAGGGGCTTAATGTTATTTTTCTCTTGATTCTCTTTATCTATATATACACCGAACGCATTCACTTTACATTATTGGGTCAGTATTGGGTATTGGTGGCATGGCTATACGCCTCTTACAAGTCCAGGAACCGCCCGACAAGGCAGCTAGTACAATGGAAACCGATCCAATGTCAACGAATTCTGGCCGATCTCAAATAACTTTTGTTTTGGGACAAATGGGGAGCAAGCACCGAAAGGCAGGCCAGGCCGTATGCATGGAGAATTGGAAACTGATTGGACAGATAGATTTATTTTACACCATTATTGATTGATTGTGAAAATATTCCTAAAACCTTTACTTACTTTGCCAGCGTAGTGAATAACGGAGAAGGAAGGGAAATTTTGTTTTTCTTTCGTAATCAGATAAGCATGACCTTTGATATTGCTGTTGAACTTTTCTGAGATAGAAATAAAACAAATAAAAAACAAGAGGATCTAATGAGAAATTTTTTTTGTTAAATGGCACCAACATGGCCGCGATGACGGAATGTGAAAACCAAGAATTCTTATGTTCTTACCAACAAGAGTGAAATCTGTAGCCCGAGGGAAGCGACTTTCTTCATCCAACAAGGCGAGGAGTCCAATAGGTTTCTTAGGGAAAAAAACAGAGATTGTAAACTGAGTATAGTTTAGTCTCATTATAAAACACCAGCTTTGCTTCCAATAGGACATAGTGAAAACGGAATAACTTCGCTTTAGATAATTGCCGTTAAAATATCTTCATCCTGCGTTTCTTTTGGTTAGCACCACAAAGAGATAAACGTCTGTAAATGATATTCTGAGCATGTGCAACATTTTTCCCAGTGCCAAAAATTACATTCAAAATAAGATTGCGAGGTGGGTTACTGGGAGAAAATTTAAATACAGATACCTGAAGAAACATATCAAGTACAGGCCTGTTATCTTCAAACTGGATGCTTTCCAGTGAGACTCCTTCGCTTCGATACTCCTCCTGCGAAATCACAGTGACGATGTGTTTATTAATAGCTGTCTGTCTGTCTGACTGTCGTTAGCCTAACTGCATGTACGCCTGTCAGTTAGTCATTTAATTGTTTGTTTGTTTTGTTTTTTTGATAACCCACTTTTTTTACGTAGGCCAATCACAAACCCGTCCCCAAAACCAGTCCGTTTGTCCGACAATCGACCATCCCTCAGCCCACCAGCCATCTAGATCGTCCGTCTGTCCGACAGCCAGCCAGCAGTCAGCCAGCCTGCCCACCCCCTTTCGTTTGTTTGTTAGTACGCTAACCAACCAGCCAACCAGCCCGTACGTTCGTCCAACCGACAGTCAGCCAGTAATTCAAGCATGTTTGTCCACCCATCAACCATTCAGCCTAGTCAACCGCAGACGCCACGATATCTTAATCAAATACACTGACACCCACTGTGAAGAAGAACCATGAAAACTCACCAACTCCCAAGAAAAGATCTGCTGATTAAAATAGAACTGGATTTGTTCATTGGCGATGTTAATACACAACTGTTCAAAGGAATTGCTTTTGAAATTCTCAAATCCAAATATGTCCAAGATGCCAATCTTGTAATTATTTTCCCTGAAAGAATATTATCAAATGTGAATTATTTATAGGTTAGAGACTGTTGTGAGTGTTTTGTTTACAAATAAACGCACGCGCTGACTGTACAATGAACGAGAAATTTCAAATGCTGCACGAAGCGAAGCTGAATCGTTCACTGTACAAAATCCACGCGCGTCATTGGCTAAAATCGATCACGTGATCTTGCTGTATGTGACGACAACAAGCCCGAGCGTGCATTATTGTAATAATGCACAGTGATAATGCACGCTTTTACGGCCGCGACATATTTGTGTACTGCAGTGAACTCTGATTGAATATTAAATTTCCATATAACCGTTATTGGACTGCAATATGGGCGCAAAATGATTTTGTATTTTTATAACTGATATGTTAAGGAACGACACATCGGATGAGTTAGGATGAGTTCTTCATACTCATTAAATAGCTATTCGCTGAACGATGGTGTAGGCATTGTTTAGGTTAGGTATTCGCCTATCGCCATTCGCCGTTCACCCCGTCAACCATTTTTAAATAGCTATATATAGATATGGGTACCGTATGAAGAGTGGACTCAGTCTTAATGAGGTAAGTGCTTCTTAGGCGTGCTGTTATGGTTATGGACACGTCACCTCAATAGCTACGGATATAGACCCCCTACAATGATTACAAATCTCTTGAAAACAATTTCTTGAAAGAATCTCTTGATTACAAATCTCTTGTTATCTTAGGAAAATTTTCTCGTGTAAATTCTAATGAGACCGAGTTATGTTTGCATGCTCGAGCACGCATTAATCAGTCAGAACGTGCCTAAGGCCGAGTTCAGACGTCGAACTTTTACCGTGCCGAATTCAATGAAAATGAGATGATAATGAGTAGAAACAAAAGATGTGACTAATATTTGCATTAGAATCGATGCGGTAAAAGTTTGACGTCTCAACTGGGCCTTTACATTGTAGGCATGCTATAACAATTTATCTAACCATTCAACAGCCGCTCTAAATACACTAGTATTTACATCAGAGGAGTCTTACCCCATTGGATCAGAAAAGGCTCTTAGAAGAACGTTGATTCTCTTGACAATCCAGCTGAACAGTCGTCCATACAAAGCCTGCGATAAGAAAGAGGTTTAAGGCCTGCTACACAACGAAATGTACAATTGTAGCAATTAGTGAACTTTATTTTTAGAAGGTAACACGTGACAGGCTGACCCTGATAAACGTGTGGCCCTCTTTCACACCTATTTTCATAATTACGCGACCTAGAGCACGCCAGACGTCTGGGATTTTGGCTTCCGTCAATCAAAATAATTACTAATCAGACTGTTGAAACTTTGATTGGCGGAAGCCAAAATCCCAGACTTTTGCAGTCGCCGCTCGATGTCTGGGTCGCGTAATTTTGAAAATAGGTGTAACGTCTAGACGTGAAGGTTTCCAGATGTAATGAAAAGGAGGCAGGTCCCTCTCAGTTATTTTAAGACCCTGAGTTTTGGTCAGGCCAGGGATCACGAACCCACACGACTTCCCGCACAACAGACCGATGCTCTATCAACTCACGTTTCACGACACTTCCTTGAGTCTTGTTGCGAGAAAGCCCCATTAATTCAAAAGTACAACTACTTTCCACTATGCAACTTAGACATTGTACAAAAAGGCATATAAGTTAAGGGTGAGCTTTACCTTAGCCATGGCATCTCTACAATCAACAGCTTGATCGACTGTATTGTTACGGATGATAGTCTCACCTGGTAAACAAATAGACAATGCTCAGTTTGAAATTTAATAAAAGTAAGATTTCATAATTCGAAAGCAAGAAAACAAACTCCAGAAGAATGCTATATCTGGTGCGCGCTCGCCTCTCGACTTTGTCAAACATGAAATCACGTCTTGACTCACCCCTCGTTACGTTACTGTTAGTCGTTAACGCGTCTCTGAGCTCCACCGCATTGATACCAAGAAGACTTGATACTGGAAACAAAATACTGGTACTTAGCTTTTGTAATTTGGTTATGTTTGACGTTTAAGGCTTCCCAGGCTTGAACCGTCGTTAGCTTCATCCGCAAGCAAACTCTATGCCAAGTACTAAAGGACTCCCATCAGGGGGATTAACCTGGGGAGAAAACTAGATCCTTGCAAATCTCTAGCCCCTCCCCAGTGAGTATGGTTTCTCCTAGCGGAGAAGCCAGAGGAGGCTAGACCCATCCCGATCTCCAGGCTCCCAGTAAAAGTGGAGCATCTCCTAGCAGAGAAGCCAGGAGAATGCTAGAACCTTCCCGATCTCCAGCCCCCAGTAAGTGGATCATCTCCTAGAAATGATCACGAGTTAGGTAATATAACCAAAATTATGACTGAACAGCAACTCACCGACAACCAACATCTTCGGGTTGTTGACCATACTCTTGTCGCTTAGATGTGAGACTGACTCGTCTTCAGTGAAAACAATATCTCCGATGTGGATGACGGCAGCCAACACAGAAAACAACGATGCGACTTCCTAATCGAAGAAATTTTAAAATATTAATTAAGCTAAATTGCTGATTTGCGTCGATTCAGTAATGTGATATTGAAGACAGATTAAGGGACAGATGTTTTACAAGATCACATGATGGCAGCCATGTTGGTAACAACAAAATCGTTTTATATGAGAAAGAATAGGGGAAAGAGATTCTATTGTTCTGCCGTCCAACGTGGATGCCTCCATGTGATCATCCAAAACCTCTATAGGCAGATGGACAGACAGACAGGTCGGACAGACGGACGGACAGACAAACTCATAAAGGACAAAAACAAACAAACTGTTAGATAGAGAAGGCATACCTCAGATGTAAAGCCAATGACGTCAAGACACCTCTGCACTTCTTCAAACTTCTTCTTGTTTCCTATCGTACAGACTACATCTTGTAGATTTCTACCACCTGTCTGCAGATAACTAAAGGCAAGCAACAAAACACCAATTACTTAAATGCAGTGGCCTATAAGTAGCTGTCTAGAAATCCGTCATTGCACAGGCTTTATGGCTACTGTAGTGGAAGCGGAAGAGCAGTTTTTATGATCACGAAACGTCACGGCACGCTGCACTGTTACGTTACGGAATTAACGATTCCGCTAAACAAAGCACACGAGACGTACTGCTTACCCAGTGAAAACAGTGAAAATATTTGACATGGCAACAGAGTAGTTTTCTTATGACTGTGAAAAGTTCGCGGGACGAACACGGTCGTGACACGGTCAAGGCACGGCAAGATACTTCAAAATGTTAGAGTAAATCACGGTCGCGGCAAGGCACGTCCGTACCGTGGGTCTTCCACAGGCACAAAAAAACTATTATATTGAATCATGGACGTGTCCAGGGATTTTTGGGACTTCAGGGGCAAAGGGAAGACGAAGGAATTCTTCGGGAATGATTGTAACTGTTTCAAAACAAAGCAAGCACTATTTAGCTCCCTGTCCCCCGAGGACATCCAATTTTTTCTTCAAACTTCAAGATTTCTATCTCTTGACGTTTTACCCTGGACAATGGAAAACACAGTTTAGCGTGAATTCGTTTCTGTGGAACCAGTATTACGGTGACCCCCCACCCACCCCACCCTTCCACAACACCACCTGCTTCCCCAAGTTATTCGCTCCTGAAAAACAGGTGGGGTTAAAGTCAATCATTAAGCATTGGATATATCTTACGAGTGTTGGGAATACAGCTTGAACGAGTACTGCTCCAGTTTCTTCTGGTTAGCGAGACCCGCGATCATGTAGTAGAAGATGTGGAAATTTCGCTCCTCCCTAAGGAATGGAAGAAAAATACATTAGAATCATAGAAAGTTTATTTGCCGATTATTGCTGTCTTTCTCAAGGGAATGTGCTTTTTTATTTTCCTTTTACTTCTCTTTTTGTTGCTATTGCTGTTGTTTTATTTTTTGTTAGTTATGAGTAACAAGAAGAATATTCTACTCACGTTGACTGGAATACAACTCTTGATTTTTCTAACAGGTATTCACTAAGAGAAGCTGACGAAGGAATAAACAAGGCAAGTTAAATTTCATATATTGAATGACTGCAAGAAGAAACCTGATAGAAGGGCCACTTTTTGGTAGGGAAAAAGGCTGAGATCCACTTTCAGTTTAGCTTCCAATTTCCTTATAATTGTCCCTCTTTCTTCCATTCTTTTCCATTTGATCTTCTTCTAACTTCCCCTCCCGTTCTACACTTGTATTTTCCCATTCCTTCACTTTCTTTGCCACTCTTGTCTTCGTTTCTACTTCTTGACAGACCTTCCCTGTAATCTCTTGAATTACCACGCAACGAAACAATGATTTTAAGTCGAGGTTCTAGTAGACAAAAATATACATTTACTGCAGCTTGTCTATACTCCTACCCCGACTTACAACCACCGTTTCGCGATTATTCTGTCATTCCATCCTTCCTTCCTTTCTTTATGTGACGCATTTTCTCTTCCCTTCAAACGATCTTCAAATCTTTTATATAGGTTCAAACTGACTTCTGGAAACACAGAAGAAAGCTACTGATGGTTTGCAAACCATTCCCGAGACGAAACAAGCGGCCATGTTGGTGGTACAGACAAAAGGACCTAATGAGAAAACTCTTGTTAAATATCACCTACATGGCCGCGATGACGTAACGTGCAAACTAAGAATACCTCCAGTGAGCGACCCATCCGGCGTGAAATGAAGCTCCAGGTATTTGCCAAATCTACTAGAGTTACCATTGATGACTGTTCGAGCATTACCAAACGCTTCCATCAACGGGTTCACCTGTAAATAGAATGAGTGTTTCAGGACAAGAAAAAGCCAGTGATCAACAATACCAAATCGTGGATTACACTTCATGACAATATTATATGGCTTACTGGTTTTGTATCTTGATTTTAAAAGATGTCAGTTGTAATTGAAGTAAGCGTTTATTGAATTTTATAGTTTGAGTCAATCCCAAAACTTTGAGGATATTATTGCCCCAGCGGGGGGAGTCCCATATATAAGGAGACGGGGTAAATGATCCATAAAATATACCCGAGTCTCGTCACATGATTTTTAACTCTGGAAGGTACCAAAAAAGCAACCCACAGGTCACCCTAAGTGGTACCAATACCAATTTCGACCCTTAAAAGGTACAGTGAACAAGCGAGTCCCCTCCCAAGCTTGTTGCACATCATATATCATTGTAGTTTCGAATAGACTTTATTCGGTCTATTACTATATGACAAGGTAATTTCACACATTCCCACTGGCCAATTTGTGGTCCATAACCTACGGCACAGACCACCAACCTTAGTTATGGAACCTCGTTTTTTTTGGTGTTTTTCTTTTCTTTTCTTTTCTTTTCTTTTTTTCCTCACTTTTTATGATCTGCGTGCACGCGCTTGGGCGATAACGCAGTGGGGGAAAAAACCGGTCCATGACTTACGATACGACCCTCGCGCTCGATTAATAAGAGGCATTTATACCTAAGATCTATTCTGCCACCCAGACACTTCATTCAGAGCCGACACGTTTTGGGAGAATTTTAGCTCAGTCCAACCTTAAAAGTCAGCGCTCTGAGTTTTTAATTTCTTACTAGTTACTATCCGTGGCCAAAACTCAACATTCTTGAAGTTGTCAAGGTAGCAGAAAGATGAGCTCAAGGAATACCTGTAAAATCTTTTCTTCCAGTGGTTTATTTCCTCCCTGCGTGAACGAAAAGAGAAAGAAAAAATTGTCAAAAACAAGAAGAAAAAGAAGAAAAAAATCATACAAAACACGAGCCACTCGAACTTGGTAAATCATGCCATGCAGTATTCATGAAATATCGAAACTTTGTCTTCAGGAAAGACAGCATGCCAAGGAGATCTATAAAGGTCGCTGTTTTATTTCTTTACGAACATGTGCTTTTAGAGAAGGGTTGTATTAACGGCTAATTATCTCTCATTAAGTTTAATACAATGATCGGTTTAGTGCTAAGGTGAATTATTCTTCCAAGTTACAGATTTTAGCTCAATAAAACGATTACACCAATACTACTAGGACTACTTATTTTCTATAAATTATGTCTGCCAATTTTCCTTTGATGAACGAAGTACAAGCCGTCTCTAGCGGACTTCCACAGATCCAGCATTCTGATTGGCTACGCTACTACAGGTCTATTAGTGATGCCTCACTGGTAGCGAAAACCAAATCAAAATAATGGCGTTTGCATCGTGTTTTGCCGAGCTTTTCACCAAATTTTCGAGGTTTTGTTTGTTTTCTAACACTGGCCGACTAGTTTGCTCATACTAAAACAATTAGACCTCTTGTCCTCATGAGCTACGAGTCAACTAGTTTATTTGACTATGCCTCATGAGCTATTGACTCCTAGCCCATTCCTGCTCCAGGTCTAATTGTTAAATAGTTACGAACAGCAACTTGCACTTTCCAAGTTCCAAGACTTTGTTGGTATGACCGCATCTAAATTTAGCCTACTGACACTTTCCAACTAGCACTACTTTCAGACACTACTACACTATCCCGAAGTTTTCTGAAAGCTCAGGCACACGATACGACGTTGCCTGTGACGTCGCGCGCAACAGTTCCACGGGTGGACAGCCTGTATGATTTCCCCAGGCAACGTCGCATTCAGTTTCCAAGCCTTAATTATTTCTAAAAACATTCATTGTTAATTTAAGAAAAATTATTCACTTGTGATGCTTAGATTTTCATTCAATATTTATTCCTTTAGACTGAAGTGTCGTAGTTTTAGTGCAGGTGCTGCATTCCTGGTTCCTGGCATGCCAAATTGAAACTTACAGACTTTAACTTTTGTTCATTTACATCTTCAACGATTATGGTAACGGATACAGCAGGAAGATCTGAATCGATGTCTCGTGCACTCTAAAGCAAAATTTATTCTTTTTAAAAACATTAATTCATAAAAATACTCCAGGGCACCGACCTTGATGGTTCGTAATCCTCTGAAGCGCAGAAATAAATTCTGTTAAGCCCCGTTGAAATAGAAATGGGAGTCAATGCACGTTCTCTCGTATTTTTTGCGGTCGACTGCGTTAGCTTGTGCCGTTCAAAGGAAACGCAATCATTTCGTTTTGGAAGAAGATGACAACTTAGCAATTGACAGCGGTATGACGTTCGCCTTTCACCACCGCTGTGAGTCCTACATATAACTACGTACAAGTCCCATTCGAACACTACATGTGACGTGTGTTTGGTTTTGTTTGGTTTTCCTCCTTACGCGAAAATCAACATGTGAGTTGAGAGTTTTAGAATGTCGAAAATATTATGTGTGTGTGTGTGTATGAATGTGAAGGAGGAAACTGACCATAGTGGATCCACAATACGGATGACATGATGCAGGATCTGACTGGCGAGCCGAATTCTGGATGCGAGCTACGGGCTTGGTCGGTGAGAGGTGACGTATTTTTCATCCGGACCTCTCGGCAAAAATTACGATATTTTCGTTTTTTCATGCCTATAACAAACCATTTATTGACCAACGGGCTCGGTCTATACGAACACTTAAAAAGAACTCGACCAATATCCCCCCATCCGGGCCGAACAAGCTTGGTCAATAACCCCTATACAGTTAATGTCATTAACGTCCACCGAAAAAAGACATTTAGACTAAAAGAAATACCACGTGATATATAAAACTCGCTCTAAATGCTCGTTAAAGGAAATCATTGTATACGTAGAGTTTATATTTATTTATCCCTGTTAACTGTTAATGATACTCCAGTTTAAATTTGAATTTTTATCCCTTTAAACGAAAAAACCAATAAATCACGTGACATTTCTTTTAGTCTAAATGTCTTTTTTCGATGAACAACGTCAATGACATTGATTGTATGTGATAAAACTGTGCCACACGGCCATGACTGTGAGGGGTTGAAGAATTGAACTGTTTTGGGGTAACAGAACTTCATTTCTTTGAGCTTCAGCAAAGGATTACTGTGTTACAGTTTAGAGTACACAATTCTATATTTCAAGTCATATAAATTTATAAATGATTATTTAGTAAGCATTAAATGTTCGTTATTAAGAATCCTTAAATCGTCAGTTTTATGTTAAGAGATTTCCGATAATACCAGAGTATAAACACCGGAATGCGATATTAAAAATGAATGAAAAACAAAGAATGTATGTAGTAGAGATACAACAGTAACGTTCCAATACATTTTTCCTTGATTGCTCATCATTATGAACAAGATGAGAGAATGCCAACGTAGGCAGTAATTTCTTTTTTCCCATTTGGTGGTTTATTAAATGATAAACAGCATACAACTGGGAAGTGATCTGACATAATAG
>WUAP02153154.1:0-10662 GCA_015163945.2 Stichodactyla helianthus
TATCAAAAACCCTCGGCTACGCCTCGGGTTTTTATATTTGATAAAACACTGCTGCTCGTTTTTTAAATACTACTTAACGCTACAGACAACTATTCCACTCAATGGAGTCGTACATGAGCTCATAGCCGACGAGGCGAGCAGCGCCGAGTCGGCTGTTAGCCATGTACGACGAGATTGAGTGGAATAATTGTTTTATTATATCCACATCCACTGAATTGGAGAAATATAGAATTTGAATTATTTTCAAGTTTAAAAAATGAAATAATGTCGGCGAAACGCTCCGCCATTTTGTTTACTTCTCTTTTCACGGGATATGAGCTGATATCCTAGTAGGAGAGGAACCAATCAGAGCGCGCGATTGCTCATATTCAGTGGATGTGGATAATAATGTATGTTTAAAATTACAGACTATCGAGAATACGAATATTTAACTTTTCCAAAAACTTACCAATTAAAAAAAAAAAAAAAAAAAAAAAGCGCACATCGCAAAGTAACAGAACTGCTTTTCATTTTGACCAATGTATTTGATCACTTTTCCAAAAGTAAAGACATTTGAAAACTTTATAGATATCTTAATAGCTACTAACGATAGACAAAGCGATACATGATATGTAATGTAGATGGAGAGTTTTGCTGTATGTAAAACTATTATAGAAATATGAAGAGTTTTAATGTACAATATTTGAAGAAACAAAGGGGAACTAGCATCAAAATCGTTCAACATTCAATTTAGCTGAAACTTCGTTGAAACTACACTAAAAGACTCTCAAAGAGCTGTTCAAAAACTGGTGAGTTTGTTTTCTGAAAATTCTCATGGGAAGTATTAGATTTTTATGAATCTTTAGAGGTATCAGTGACGTCATACACTCCACATAAGAATTTAGTTCCATTCATTTCTTTGTAATTTGTAATTAAAATATCTCAACGTAAATGTTCTACATTGAAGAAAACTGGTCAGAAAATGAATCCTTAGTCTAAACAATGTAAGAAAACTCCTTCACACAAACTTTTAGCGTTACTGCGAAAACCCTTGTATCGCGACCCACAACTTCAAACTTTCAGTTGGATTTAAGGTTTTTCTGATCCACCAATCATATAAAGAGTATTGAGCTGACGCAGAAAAAAACAAAATTCAACTGAAAGTTTGAAGTTGTGGGTCGCGATACAAGGGTTTTCGCAGTAAATATTTAAGAAACAAAATATAAAGAAATGTATGGAGCTGAATGCTTAGGTTTGAGTGTATGACGTCATGCGAACGATTTTGATGCTAGTACCCCTTTAAACATGACAAAAAAATCTATGTGCTTTACTGAAAAAAATCTTTAATGTAAGGATAACACATTAATCTAGTTTAAAAAGTGTTTCATCAAATAAAAGAGCAAGTTAGGGACCATTCATAATTAATGGTTAGGGAGTCTATGGAGATTTCATGTTTTAAGAGCACATTTTCTTAATGCCCCCCTACCCCCCAAAAGAAACCTGATATTCTGAATACCCCCCTAAAATATCAAATGAAAGAATATTTTCAATGTTTTGGATAAAAATTCATGCCCCCCCTCCAAAACCCCATAACCCCCCCAACTATAAATTATGAATGGTCTATTAGCATAGGAAAAATTCCTCTCTCTCTAAAAATTTCATAATAAATTTTGTTGTATAAAATAAAATTTCCCTTCAGTAGCAAAGTAGATAAGCATGAACAACTGAATGACCATGCACTATTCACCAGTTTCCATAAGGTCACTGGTCAAACACAAAGCATTCAGCCGAGGCTCCAAGGGGATATTTGTATAATCCTTTGAAACTAAGGCCACTGGACCTTGACACCTCTCTTGAGAGCTTTGTGTTTGGTCAGTGAACCAATGTATGGAAACTGGTGAATTTGTGATACTGGTATCATGTGCCCCCCTCATTAGCCCCTTATTATAAACCCTATCACACTATTAAGAAGTCCAAATGCAAAGTAAAAAATATTTATTCCATAAGCCACTTAGAAATGTCTTCCCAAAACCTCCCTTAATATCTCTCAGCATGATTATATAATATGACTACACTTCTAACATTAGAGCAGACATCATATGAGTAGGAAATCCTACATCAAATTCGTGACTGTACTGTAGCGCAGTAACATTTTACCATATCTGTAACTACGTGTTGTGATTGGTTGATTTACACAAAAACAATGGGAAGCCATTTCATTGTTACTGCATACTGTACAGTGTACGTGCTGTAAGACCATGCATTTCCCATTCAATCATATGAAAAAGGCTGTACAACAGTTTTTTAAAATACAAATTACATTATATAATTTAGTAACAGCCTAAGGAAAAAGCTGCCTCTCACCAGATAGGGCATTTTCCTTCCCCCGAGAGAGATATATGTCCCAGAGGATACTCCTATCCATAAAGGGCGGGGTGCTTCTTGTACCTTTTAGGGGTTCAAATCAAATTACCAAACTACTAATTTCAACCCCCCACACCATTTTGCTTGATCTCCCCCTCCCCCAGTGGACATATGGGTCTGAGTTATCTGGGTAACAGATTCATTGAAGAGAACTTTACTGTGCAATGCATACTGCTGTGGCCATCCAATGTATTTTATTTTTACAAGCTAGCCAATCTAGACAGACACAAATATAGTACTCTCACGACTGAGTTCACATGAAAATGTATCTGCCAGACAAATTCACGCTATCTGATTGGCTACCTTGAACTTGTTAAATAATACATTCAGTGGCCACAGTAGCATGTAGTGCACAATAATTTACAGGCTCACTTTTCTCTGTACAATTACCCCAGTTATTAAGGCACAGGCACTCAAACAATAAATGGATTGACTCCAGTGGCTGGATAACTAATATCATTGCTAAAGTAATCCATCTAATAAAATCAATTTACAGGCAACTACAGGCAAGCGCTCCACCAATAACTGTAGCAGCTGCCTATGCATAGAAACATAAACACCTAAGTAATTATAAATATATATAAAAAAAATGCAGACATGCCAAACTTACAAGAAGAATTAAAAATGTCACTGTATTTCTTGTGGTTTGAGAGTATAAATTTGACTTTATATTAATTGGTTTCTGTATAAGCATGGAAAGTAGATGTACCTATTTCAAAAGAGGTTGTCATCTTCAACAAAAGTAGGTGAAAGGTCGTTCCAAGACCTGGATCTGTGTAAAATATACAAATGATTTATCCTCAGATTTCAAAAGCTATAAATGGGCTTTACATTTTTCCCATTCTTATGAAACAACATGATTCAATTCCATTATTGGTGTGAGAAACACTGATGGGAATTTTAAAAACACTTGATGTGTATTTGACAAAACACATCAATGGATCTTGAATGAAGAAAGCCATACTTGTGCTTTAAGAAACTCATGTATGTAGTGTTTGTGGAAAGCCATTCATGTTTTTATTTATTCCCATAAATAAGATTCATGTGGAAGGTTTGCCTTTCTTGTTTTTTAAGCAACCCATGTATGTTTTAATTTGTTTTTCCTAGTAGTTCTTACAAAAACCACAGTTGGGATAAGTTCCAATTTTACATGAATGGCTTTTCCATGAATTTGACATTCAGTACTGACAGTAGCCAAAAGAAGCCATTTTTAGTGCCTTTTAATTAATAGGTACTGTCATTTGCATCATTTGTGTGTAAGATGGTCTTATTCTGCTCAGTCTCAGATGGCAGATTTCAGATTGCTGATTGAAAACCATTTTTGAAATAGGTTTATACTCCTAAAGATACAAAGCTTACATTTTACACGAAGTTCATTGATGACTGCTTCATCATTTTCTGGTTGATGTCTGACAATACTATGGAGTATGATACAGCTTTCTCTTTTGATATGTGAGGCATTGCATCTAGTGGTGGTTCAAGATACAAATCATCAGGTTGATCAGAGCTCCATCCATCCGTTCCTTGACTCCCCTTGGCTGATTTTAACAGGGAGGGGTCCTTTGGTTTGTTTTTGGATCCTTTTGGACGCCCTCTTTTCCGCTTGGAAGAGTCACCAAGTTCTGTATTCTAATCATTAGAAAGAAAGGGGGAAAAAAGGAAAAAATACATAAGTAAGTTTTTGAGTAAGAAACATTTGAACATGCATTTAGAGTGGTTTTAGTCATGCCTTTGAATAGGTGACATCACCTACAAATTTGCTATTTTAAGTGGGCTAACATAAAATGGAATCTACAAGTAAATGGCTGCTGAGATCAGTGGGGAAATGGTAATACAATTGACTGTCTCTTCACACATTCTCTGGTAAAGTAAACCCCTTGAATTTGGAAGATCTTTATTTTGGTGCACATTTACTATTTTAGGTGATGTCAACTTAATAGTTATCTAAATTAGATTAAATTTATCTAAATCTTCGACAGCATGACTAAAACCACACTAAATATCTAGCTCCTAATGGTTTCAAAGGACTGTGAGAGTGATCGCATAGATCAGAGTGGCTGACTTTGTATCATAGTTTAGTTCAGTGACAGTTTCAGCCAAAAAATACAGCCAATCAGATGCAATCATTCTCACAGTCTATCATCTAGCAGTTCCCCTGCATGGAAATATAAATAGGACAATAAAATGACTTTTGGAGGGAATATTGTTTATTTGCGCCCGTGTAGTGTCATTTATTCCCTCCAAAAGTCATTTCATTATCATTATTATCAATAATCAAGGCCCAACTATAAGTGGCTAAAATCCATTAGATGATGAACCACAAATCAATCAGCAGTAAGGCCAATAATGCCATTATCAGCCTGCTCGAGTCATTTGCGGCCCGCTGAGCACATGTTTCCAAGAGGCTGGTTTTCTGTTTGGCCATGTATAATATGGTAATAAGACTGGTTTACACAATACAGCTTTTGCTCAAAACTGTATACAAACCTTGTACCATGTAAACTGGTCTTTAGAAGTAGAAATTCAAATGTTATGGCAAAAATTTCATCTTTTCTTACTCAAGTGAAAAGCATAGATTATACAAACAATATTTTTTTGAAAAAAGAATTATACGATTATTACTTCAATCAGTAAAAATCATTAGTGTGAGTTGTGTTGTGTGTTGTAAATATTGAATGTTGTGGTAGTGCATGATTGTGTAGGGAATGTCATGGAAGAGCCCTTTACAGGGAGTGATGGTTGGAAAATATGCATTACACAAAGATATAATAATAAATGAACATTGAATCCCATGTAGAAAAATATTCCCTTTTACTTCAGTGAAGGACTACCATCTGAAACATCAGTGGAGTTAAGTATATTTTTTCCCTATAGACTATGTATTACGCTGTTCAACATTCATTTATTACTATTTTCTCCATTTGTTATCTATGTACTGACACATTCTATACTAGACAGTATAGCCACTAGGTTTTTGTTTAGATTTCACAAGAAATATTACGAATTAAAACAATGTTAGTTATTGCATACACAAACCTGGGAACCATTAGAGAGAGACTGTTCATTTTCCCCAGTCGCTTCTTCACCAGGCTGTAAAACAGGTTTGGGCTTGTTCTTGCTACCTTTTGGACGACCTCGTTTACGCTTGGTTCAAATTGATATTTAAATGACATGATTTGAGATTTTTCTTCATAGTCTGGGTAGTTTAATATGAGTTGGAAATGTATGGTTCTGACTAATGGCATGCACACAGTATAGTGCTTCAATAACCCTGAAATGGTTTCCTCTTAGTCTGCATGTGAATCATCCAATGACAAAAAATATTTCAAGAGAAAAATTTATGTCAATGGTGGGAACTGAACCCCACATCTTCAGTTTACTAGTCCGATATGTTGACCACTTCACTACAAGTACCAACTACTATTTATAATCTTTTTTTACCTCATTCGACAAGGGCTGCGGGATTGTTATATAACTTCTTGTGGGTCCATCAGTGGTGCTTACTGTACAGCTTTGAGAGGGGTTTTCAATTATCAAGAACTTTGTTGGGTTTAATTCTTTCTCCTGATTGGCTCCTGTTTCTATTGGTGCAGGGCTTGTCTTGGTCCCAAAATCATAATCAAAATCTTTTATTTCTCTCTTGGGGACTTCTGGCCGTAATCGTTGATCTCTGGGACTTCCATCACCTGATTGAAAATGACATCATTACAGCAACAGTAATTCATTATGTGACCTGTTATTTTCAGCTCATTTGGAATTTTTCTTTGATTTTGAAGGCAAAAAGATATAGATAGATTATTACATGTTAAGAGCTTGATATCATTTTTATTCTCACAAATTTTCCATCATATTATGATAACAAGTGAGTCTGTGAGTGAGTGAGTGAGTGAGTAATGTAATAATGAAAACGAGGAAATAAAAATGATATCAAGCTCTTAACATGTGATAATTTGTTTATTACACATTAAGGGTCAATACAATAACACAGAAAAATATTTTATTGTTCAAAATATTATTGGACAGTTAACTGTAGTGATGATCACTTCACTGATATGGATTTTATTCATTGCTATATCACACTGATATCCATCCTAAATGTGTAATAAATTAAATAATGTGCAGCTTTGCAGTGAGATTTTTCAATAAATTCCTGCTTTTTTTCAAAACTCACTGTGTGTGGTAAGTTTCCTAAAATTATAGCTATTGTTTACTAGTATTTGAGTGTTTACTGATTCCCAATATTCTGTGAACTCAGTTATTGTGAGCTCCCCATTGGAATTTGGTTTTTCACTGCTGCTATTCAAAAATATAAAAGCTATTGACTCATTATTTTTGATTGACAGCAGCAAAAAGCCAATTTCACATACAAGCCATTGAAATGTCTGAGTTCGCAAAATTAATGAGAAGCAAAGTTAGAAAATCAAGCCCTGTTAGCCTTACTTTTAGCCCTGCTTACAAGATAATGGCTGCTACCATGAAACCTAATTATCATATACTCACCAATATCAGGCTTATCTTGTGTCGGCATCAGCTGCTTTTTGCTGATAAATACGTGTCCACATGGACAAGACTTGCAAGCCACTGGCAACTATAAATTATACATTTTAAAATCAACATGTGTATTTTAAAAATTAAGTACATGGATTTCTGGGCCCGTTTCCACAGAAAATCCAATAAAATGAAACTTTACAATTTTTTAGTTCTATGGGTCCACAGTACATGGGGTAGATTACCTGCCTTTAGAGTTCCCACTCAAAACTCTATCTAGTTAACAAATATTTCTTTACTAGTAATTCTTTTCTATAATTTAAAATTACAGACAATGTATAAACACTATACTGGACTAAGTGATGTGTAATAGATTGGCCTCCTATTCAAACAAGGAACACTTTTATCAGATCAACGATGTTGCTCCACTCTGGTTTCAAAAAGTGATACACATTTGAATTGTTCAAATAACAGCCTGTTCGCACTTGGATCAAGAATACTTTGTGTCGTTGTACAAAGCTATTTGGTATAGTGTGAACATTATAGCCACCATAGTCTCTAGGTTTTACGTGCATAAAATAAAATCAAATAGAGGGTTTTCATACAAGTGGAACTTACAGTACTCACTAACAGCACACATATGGTATGGTAAGCATTAAAACTGAAATGGCTTCCCATTGTTTTCATGTGAATTATCCAATCATAGAGCATAGTTACCATTATGGGTAAGTATCAAATATTTAATAAAATGTATTTATGTTTATTTATAGGAATAACAGTAAAATTTATCTCTAGATAACAGCATGTTTGAAAATAAAAGGAAAAAAAGGAAAAGAAAAAGAAAAGAAATAAAATAAAATAAAATAAAAATGAAATATTGTCCATCTAATCAACAAAAAAATATTTTTTTGATTACAAAAACAATCTTAAACTAAAGCGAAGCATGCCACAAAATTTTAATATTTTTAATCATATGCCTAATATGACACTTTCAAAAGAGAGATTCAGGACTATAAATCAAAGTGAAAAATATCTTTTAATTTTTCTAGACCATATTCTTAATATTCAGATTTTCCTTTATTTTCAAAAATAAATGTAAAAAAAAAAATTAAGCTTAAACTAATACCGTTGATTCATATAAGCTTATTACACAAATGTCCATTTGACTTTCCACGAAAAAGCATTTTTAGACCCTTTTTAATCCCAAAGTTTCAAGGTTTCTTCTTCTTTACCTCCAATTTTGATATTTTTTAAACACGGCAGTAGTTTTAATTGCGGTTATTTGGGTACAAATGAATAAAATTCATGGCCTAATTTGGTTGCTATCAGAAAAAATTTAATCACGCGAATTACAAATTTGCTAAAATATTCGTTATTTGAAGGGTAAAAATAAGGACATTTTACTTACCGTTTGATCACAAATAGGGCACTTTTTCACCACCATAGCTACATATCACTAAGAGAAAGGTGCTAAGGGTATTCTTAAGGTTGTAAAACCAAAAATAAAGAAAGAAAATTAAGCAAAGAAATATTCCTGTGTGACCGCGAAAACTGAACGACGACGCGCTTGACTTGAAGACGAGAGAAACTGGAGCTCACAACAGGATGTGCTCGGGAACTACGGGAATCCCGCGGGTGACATTCGCTTTTACCTTTGACATAAGTAATCTGAGATAAATTTCGACCATTTGCTCTAAAAATGTGTATTTTCACTTTTAAATTGCATTGCTTGAAGCCGTCTGTAACGAGTCATTATTGCCAACATACTAAAAATCTTTCAGTGAATATTGGCTATTCAGTTCCCGGACTGTTTCAAAAATTAATCTAGAAAATATATGAATGACTTATGTTTCTTTAGTAAAAGAGGAAGCAGTCTCTTTAGTAGTTAGACAGGAAAAAGTAATAGCAAAAAATCGCAATTATTAAAATTCCAACCAAATGTAATCGTTGGAAAGATGTAGTAGTACCAGTTTGCAAAGTTTTAATTATATATTGCAAAAAAATTTTCATCTAGCGGCCTAAAAATAAAGATATAGACGTTTGACTTTCGAAAGTGCATAATATTGCGAAAAACTAGCCAACATTTTCCCGATTTTTACACAAATTTTCTACGTAAATGTAATGCTTGGGTTACCTGTGCTTGGGTTGCTAGGCGACCAAGAGCCAACGTGTTAGGTATGACTTCATCAAACATTAAGAACAGGGGTAAAAATTCCTAAATTTTGTAAATTTTATATAGATCTTAAGATAATGGTTTTTCGAAAAAATTAGAATTAAACTCAAGTTTTTTTAAAAAATATTATTTTTTTGCTGCCATAGTAAAATTTAAAGTTTGAAATTTAAAAAATGAAACTTGGTTATGCATGAGTTACTTCCCGTACGTCATACTTTACACGTACTTAAAATTGTCGATAGCAAAATCTATACCCAAAATTTCAGAAACACACTTTAACACTATAAATTGGAGCATATCTTGATAAAATTCAATAGCAACTGTGGTCACTTACGAAAAGAAACAGCAAAGTGCAAGCTTAATCAGTAGGAGTTCAATCTTGAAAAAGATGGGTTTGTGGTTGTCAAAAATTTGGAACCTGTTTTCTGAGCTCGGGAACTCTCAAGCTAGAATTCTAATGCTTGGTTTGGATGCTGCAGGGAAAACTACAGTGTTGTATAAGCTGAAACTCAGTGAAACCGTTAGCACAATCCCAACCATTGGATTCAACGTGGAAACGGTGTCTCCAGTGAAGAATCTGACTTTGACAATTTGGGACGTCGGTGGACAAGAAAAAATCAGGCCGTTATGGAGGCACTATTTTCAAGGAACAAATGGTCTCATTTTCGTTGTGGACAGCTCTGACGTTGCAAGAATGGCTGAAGCTAGAGAAGAGCTCTTTGGGGTCATAGACTCTGTAGAATTTGAAGGAGTTCCAGTTGTTATTTTGGCAAACAAGCAAGACCTTCCAGGAGCGATGAAAGCGAGTGAGATGGTTAAAGAACTTGGTCTTTTAAGCCATAAAAGAAATCCTTGGCATATCCAGGAAAGCTGTGCAAAAACAGGAGACGGACTATACGAGGGTATTGAACAGTTAGTTAAGATGGTCAAAGAGTATAAGAAAAACTATCCACAAACCAGGTACTGATACAAAATTCTGGAACTGGTGAGAAGCCAAGCAAGTGCGTGCTGGCGGTTATAAAATTATCATGAGTTGCTGAACTAGTTTACAAACTTTAATTTTTGAATATTTTTACCTGATATTTTAAGTCAGTTTTTTTAAATAAAAAATAACGCGTAGCTAATATCAGAATATTGAAACTTGACCAATCATTCATGATTTTATATAGTTTGAATGCTTAGTATTTTGAGTTGTTAAATAGCAGAAATTTTTAACACGCCTTCGCTATTCTGATTAGCTAGCTGCTATGTTTACATGAGCAATCACACGGCTTGCTTCTAGCTCTCTTTACTTTACAAAACAAATACGAAAATGTTACACTCGAGATGGGAAAAGTCTCGAACTCTGTGTAACCCTTATTTACGCATGTTTAGTTCTTGTACAAATGTTTAATCATATATTGTTTGCATAAGTATTTTGTATATCAATTTATTGTAATATAGTTAATCATTGTAACCCATAGACCAATTCCAAAAGTCTTATAATCGTATGCATAAACAACTCAAGCCTCATAATGATGCGATAAAACAATACGTTGTCATTGTTTTATCTCATCATTATGAGGCTTGAGTTGTTTATGCATACGATTATGAGACTT
>WUAP02153165.1:0-10660 GCA_015163945.2 Stichodactyla helianthus
AGCTGACCGGAGTTCACCAACATGAAACCATAAGCCATATTGGCCTTGGAAACACAAGCACTATTCATCTGTTTCCTTTGCATTTCATGATAGATTATTGTGATATCTGAAAATTCAGTGACATGCAACATTATTGAGAAAAAGATCCAATCAAAAAGGATGATACATCCAAATTAAAAAAAAAAACATGCAAAGATATCATGTTTCCGCCATCTTGAAAGCATAAAATAAACCATACTCCCAACTTTAATCGCCCGTGGGGTACGGGGAAGAACGTAAACGTGGTTGGTAATTTTTGCGTAATTCTCTCAGGGGGTAAAGAACAGAATTGACTAAAAGCTACAGTATTTCTCCCTGTATTGCCCAGTAAAATCCCCACATATCACAGGGGTGGGGGGTTGGTGGAAACAACTGACTAGTGCATTACTCTAAATTGAGTTTTTGAAATATTATAGACCAAGAATCCCTAGATGGGTAATATCAAATCTCTTGGTTATTACAGCTGTTTGGCAGGTGAGTACAATGTTTCAGATATGCTTCAGTGTAATGATAATCTTAGTATAGTATTTTGTGGAAAAGGCTGCTTGATTTCCTAGTGGTTGTCGTTGCACCATCTGCTTGACCTTTTCTTCAGTGATCTGATTTTGTCAATAGATAACAGGTATTGTGGCACTGACAATACTAAAAGCCTTCACAGGACGTGACAAAGATGAACAATCTACCTTTATTTTGGTATGTGTTTATCTAACATAACAGATAGAGATTTTTTAACATTTTAGAGACTAAAATAGATTCACAGTAAGAAATACATAGTTACCTACCAGTTTTGAAGATACAAAGTAGCTGGGATACTGCAAAGATGTATATTTTACTAAATAAAAAGGTGTATAAAAACATGTATCCATAGTAAACAATGTATGGGATTTGGTATTTGATGCTCACTTTTTTGCTCTCACCTTCCCAGCATGCATCAAGATTCCACCGGAAGTCCAGAATTCTTGATGCGTGTATTGGTTTTGAAAAACCTGTTAAACCAGTTTTTGTGTAAAGGCTAGTTCTATTCTTAACATTTCGCGAGACAAATTTACACTGTAAAATCGTTACGCATGGGAATCGTTATTTTTAGCCATGGGAACTGTCTCGTTGTGAGTTTCTTTTAATTATGTGGCAAGACGAATTGGCTGCTGCTCACAATTTTCCAGAAAACAACTCGGTGATCAATCACGAAGCATATTTCTCATTCGACTTCCATTGCCTAAAATCAAACTCTAGCTAAAATACTCCCTTTTAAATCTCATCACTTCATTGGCATATTCAGATTCCTTTTTAAGAACAAAAGCTAGGTCTCAATTCTGTTACTGATAAGTATGACTAGTTTGTTAAAAGTACATTGTAGGAAATGTCCATACTGTTTACCTTTTATGGGGGATGGGATTTTCAAGGGTTGGGTATTGTAAATTTTAGCTGTTCTTGTATTCTAAGCACACTTTACTTATCGACCAATTATTTGTAAGGATCTTATATTATAAGGTTCTTATCCTCCATGTTGTATGTGTGAATTTTTCTGGATCTACAATACCTGTAGGTATATGACTCATAATGTTATGAGTCTCACTTTAAGGATGTTCATGGCCTGCATTGTTTCTAAGCATCCTTTCTGTGTGCGTGCTCAAGCTCTTTCGAATGACAAAGGAACGCCTGGAGGATTTTCTTTACATAACAAATGCAATCAAATTCAAAATGGTGACCCTCATTTTTATTCTTCTCAAAAGTAAGCTTTCTTAAAGATCTAAGAAATATGCCAATATGAAAAAAATCACATCACATGGAAAAGAATGACAGCAATTTTTCCACAAAATTACACCCATTCACGAGATCAAAGGCCACATATTTTGGAAGTGACACACACTTTTAGACATCTATAAATTCATATTTTGTCCTTCTGTCCTAAGAATTTTCATTTACTTTTGTCTGGAAAATGCATCTCCATCATCTGAGGAAAACATTACATAAAATTTAAGCAGCATTTTCTTTTTGTTTGAAGGTCTTAGTACAAGGGACTAATGACAAAATCTGCACTATTTTCTTCCAAATTCAGCCAGTTTTTTTTGGGTCATTGCTCAAAAACAAAGATAGTGTCTCCCTTTTTTTATTTTATTTTTGAAACTCTAAAATGTTGAAACAACTTTGTACCAAATATCAGAAAATTGACATCACAATATCAATTGCCCATGAATATCCTTAAGTAAGAAAAATCCTACAGGATTTTCAAAAGCTGCTTGAATATAGCCTGCATGCATCCAAACACAAAACCCACAATTAAGGTTTTGTGTTCAGATGCACGCAGGCTAACTTAAATATCATAACTTGAATAATTTAATTTTGACAGACAATAGCAATATTGGTCGTAATACAAGCACTCAATCTCCTGCTGGTATTTGTAAGCTCAGGTATGAAAAACAGATTAGTGTGCATGCATACATGATAATATACCTATGCACCTTTTTTAATAATCAAACTTTATTTTCATCTTATCCTTATTTTGTTTTCAGTGAAGCTTACCAAGCAGTTTATGCACCATACTGTCACCAAGTCTTTTCTTGCACAGTCATATTTATCAATGACACTTTTGTATGCTGGTCTCTACACTCTAGTGTATAACATCAAGGTTGGTCTACTTCTCCTCTTCCCAAGTCTTTAGCTATGATTTTTGTTGAGAGATGTGACTGAGGCTAAAGTGGGCAAAACTATTGAAATTTTAGACCTTGAGTACCCCAAAATGTGAACCTTTAAGGTCTGTGGAGGAGGGAGGGGTTGTGAGACCAAGGCCAAAGTGGACCAAACTATAAAAATGTTAGAACTCGAGTACTCTAAAATGCAAACCTTTGGATCCTGGAAGGGGGGGATGAATGTACCCCTTGATCTCCATGGCTATGGGTTTGCCTTCCAGCTGAATAATAATCTGAGAATTCGAAACACTTTTTTACTATTTCTGTGGTATATCTACTGTAGTATACATGTAGGGCACACAGAAGAGAAGAGCACCCAAAGAAAGAGGAAGCTATGTAGTCCCAATCATTGATCAATAAATTTTCTTTTTCTTTTATAATTGGTTGCAGCGTGAAGCCTTTGCACAATCCCCTGGCCTGAATATCTCTGAATCTGTATTTTCATCATGTGTTCTTTTTGCTAAGATGTTGTACTATTCAATAACTATGGCAACACTTTGTGGTAAGAAAGGCATTGGTTATATATGTAGTCAACCAACTTCTCAACTGCATTACCTTACTATGTCAAAAGTGAACAGTTATCACAAACCAAAAGAAAAGGAAAGGAAAGGAAAGAAAAATGTAGAAATGAAGTAATAATAAAGATTTTTATTTGCCTTCTAATGCACTCACCTAAAAGCTTTTTTGGGCATGTTTTTTGAATTATTTTAACATTAAACAAATAAAACTTCTTTAGTATTCTTGTACCATTTGTTTAGGTGCAGGACATGTTGTTGCATCAACTTGGTATGCTCAACTTATTTCAGCTTCTCAGGTATATATATACAAGACCACATTGCTTTATCTCAAATGTAATATTTTTCGTTGATTTTCTGATGCAATTTCTTTCTCTGCCCCCCTCTCAAATCCTCCCATTCCTTTCTTTCTATTCTTCTTTTTTTACTCCTCTCTTCCTTTCTTGCCTACTTCTTTTCTTTCATTCCTCTGTCCATCCATCCCATCCATCCACCCATCCACCCATCCACCCATCCACCCATCCATTTTGACTTTTGTCCTTTTCTTTTCCATTCTTCCTTTCCATCTTTCTTTTTTCTTCCTCTCCCTCCTTCTTTTCTTCCATCCTTCTTTCTACTTTCTTTATGATACTGACACATTACATCATCTCACTTCTTTAGATGCTTATGAGTTATGTCTACTTCGCATCAGTTCTCACCATTGCTGTTCACCCACCCAAAAAAATTAAATACACTATAGGACAAGACAGGAATATGAACCCAGCTAGAACTTATGGAAGCATACAAAACGTATAGCCATATGGATTACACTTTGAATGGTGGTATTCAAAATGCCAAAAACATAAGATGTTGTGTCTGGGGGAGGGGAGGGGTAGGGAGGTAAAATCAAAAGTTCAGAAGGCAGCAAGAATGGTTGTCCTTGCACATTATAGTCCTATTAACAATGTCAACATTTTTGTCCAATTCTGGGAATTTTGTTATTTATAACAGAGAAATCATAGAGTAATAGCAATTTATACCTAATATAAACCCTAAAATATTGCTTAATTAATATATTTCTAATAAGTTCCATTTTAAAAAGCCATAAGATCTATGTTGAAAAATATGCCTTTTCTATAAATGGTATATCTGAAAAATTTATTTGTTAATGGAAACCTTCATTGAACAGCTTTTGTAACATCTCATAGCTAACAATATTATTTATTTCTCTGTTGTGTAAATTACATTTTAATGCATTATTATTATTATTATTGGGGTTTATTTTCTGTGTGTGAAATAATAAAAAAATTAAAACGTTTCATTAAAACCAGCACACAGAGGGGAAAACACTTTTTCTTTTACAAATGAGCTTCGTTGTGGCAAAAAAATATATAAATAAATAAATAAATAAATAAAAATTGCCGCGTAAAAATACAAAGTGAAAATCCCGGTCCATAGTAGTTTAGACTAAACGCAGCTTTAGTTGCTGCTATTTTTATCTCTAACTATATTCTCTGTTCTAATCAATCACCTCTAATTATACGTGGGGAGTAATTAGCAACACGTTCTTACACGTTGTCGTTCAGTGCTTGTTGGATTCATTTTGTTATAATGAGCAAATATAATCACCTCAAACTCCCCCGAACAGCAAACATGACTACTATGGTTTTTATTATATTTCCAATATAGAGTTATTTTTGTATGTTTTCTTGATAAATCCATTTGATTTCCGGCCAATTAGGTGTCGCAGCTGGGTCAGGTTTTCAATTCAAGAAAATTACGCTTTAAGATAATGATTAGGGATTATTTGAAATTATTCAATAAAAATATAGAAATACAATGTAAATATAATCTTGAATTCGAAATAAAATTTTCAGTTTTAAGATCGTAATATTTTTATTGATTGCGCAATTTCATGGCCTGTCTCATTTGCTTTGGTAGATATTGTTAAAACTTTTAAGTTTACCTGCGTAGCGGGACGAGGAGTTTTCTTCAAGTTTGCTAATGTATCCCGCACAAATTATTTTTGTCGCAGTTTTAAAAGTCGTGACTTTCATTTGCTGCGAGTCTTCCGTTTTGAGCAGTGTGATAATCCCAAAACTCATCACTGACCAATCAGAAGCGAGATTTGTTATCCCCACTTCCCGCCAAATGAAAATAGCCGTAATATTTCGCGGACTGGAGAGGAACACAGTTAGAATAATGATGGACGACGTGGCGATCCAAAAACAAAGTGTGCAATTAGCTGGAAAAGCTGCGGAAGGATTGTCTAGTTTATATATACGCAAGGCAAAACCAAATTAGAGCATCACAAAGTGTTTCTGCGGCTTTCCTTAACGAGTTCTTTCGTCGTGGAGAATCAACAAACCCATTCTCCGGCCCGGAACAAAGCGCTAGAAGAAAAAAATAGCCAGAAGGGATCATTCCAATGTGTAACGCATATTGATCCGAACATGGTACAGTAGAGTCCAACATACAGGAGTTCACGATTTTCCCATCAAAAGTGGAGCGTTGAGCTCCCATACATACTAATACTTGAGAAAATATTGTCGAAAGCGAATAAGAAGATATCTATGGAAAGGGGGAGGCAGATTCATCTGAATTTTTTTATGTTCGTCATGATTAAAGCAAAATTGCTTTGTTTGTCAGTAGTTTTTAAGAGAAAGAATTGGGGAAAAAAAAAAAAAAAAAAAACCCTGTGGCTAAGTATAACGTTATTAAGGCGAATAAAAATTTTGACTCCTCTAACTCTAGTTTCACTTTAGAAAATCTACGCAGAAAATATTCTACACAACCAAACAGTATAAAACCTGCTATAATTTGACGTACTTTGTTGCCAGTAAAGCAACAAAAAAATCTCTTATTTACATACTTTGAATGAAAACTCAAGTTTTAATTTGTAAAACAAACTGATTAAATTTCTAGTAAATGGCTTCACTTGTTTTTGAAGCTGTGTAAAGCCAGCTGCGAGCCCTGTGAATGATTTGTATACAGTAAGACATGCTATATCTTAGTTCGTAAGTCTAAAATGCCGCGGGTCGGTCCAACCGTTAAGAGTCAAGATTGCTTCAATAGCACCTCCAATTATGATGAAAGCTCCTTCAAAGTTTTGAGTGATTGAATATTGAAACAGAATGTTTTGAAGTTGTCATGGCGTTAGGATAGAGTTTGGGGAATTCTAACTATTCATTACTCATTCATTAAACTTCATCAGCCCAAAATAATCCGTTGGAAACAAAGAAAGACTGCATAATTGTTTGGTATTTCGTTTTAATTTAAGAGTAATAGTGTAAGAAAACTTTTCCCAGGGAAAATCATCGAAAAATATTGAAGTGAAATATTTTTTCGGGGAATTACATTATCACTTCTGGGAAGTAGAATATGGAGAATAAAGGTTTCAATGTACAAATATTAAATAAGATACGATGCGTAAAAGATTTTGGTTTCAGAAAATGAACACTTTCTGAGAAGTAAAACTAAGGATAACGTTCGAGGTGATTTTATTATCACGTGTGGGTAATTAAATGACTTCCGTCGAGGACTGATCTGAGTAAACGTATCCACGACCATCGAAGCTGTTAACATCGTATTCAGAGACTTTATGTCTCGCTGACAAAGCGTCGCAAATTGTTATAGAATAGAATAACAGAATCATGAAGACGAATGGTTAAAATATCATTTCTTGAATAAAAGGTAACGGCTAAGCTTATACGCAGTTAGCACTCTTTGCCACATTTCGTTCATAAGACTTTCAAGGCCCACATCGAAAGCCGAGGTTCCAAAGCACGCACACACCAATGCGCAGAGTATCGATGCTGATATTGTTAGACAAGTAGCTTGGCTTACAGTTGCTATTTATTTCTTTCTGCTATTAAGATGTATGTGAAGTATTTAGCGGATTGCACTCAAGTGTGTTCAAGTCTACTCTGAGACGGAAATTGATTTCATTCCTGTTCGTGTTCTCTTCAATGGTATGGCAACGCGCGACTGACTAGGCAAATACTGACCGTTTTCAAAGAGCGACACGCGTAATTATCGCCACGTTTTAGCAATATCGTTTGACTTGGATACAGATCAATTTAGAAAAAAAATAGTTTAATACTCTTCTGCAACAGAATGAAGAAATTTCTAAATTTCCAACATTTGTTGCGGAATAACTTTTCCAAGGCAATGATGAACTGTCCGCTCAAGGCGGACGTAATTCTAAAATGGGAACGAAAAAGGCATTAACAAGCAAAATAAAAGACAAAAAGAGAGTAAGAATCATATAGCAGACTTTTAGAGACATTTACTCTGCTAAAGACCGTGTAATTCGATCGGTAACTGAGGTGTGCACAAAGCGAATAAGTGCTAGGCAACCTTTGCACTCGTAAATGCAGGCAAAGCCTTCCAACCATGTGTTCACTGCGATATGTGTCCGATTGCTTGCCATTTCAAACTTGAAAGTCTCTTTGGAAAATCCTAGATCAGTTATCTCTCTCTCTCTCTTTTTTTTTTTTTTTTTTTTCTTTTTTTAGTTGTCGTTGCTCATTGGTTTTTAGGAGAGAAGTCCGGGCAAAAACCTAACTTTTTCTCCTAATTTCGCGTGTCAAATTTGCCAAAAGCACCCTAAGGATTCTTCTTTACTTATAAAACTTCAACTATTTATTCCAAGCGTCCTTGTATCGGAAAGGTAACAAGAACTAACATTATCTTTAGCCTACATTGCCTACGTACATTAAATCATTTCATTAAAAAAAAAAAGACTATTATTTCGTAAGTAACAATTGACATGAAGATAAGTTATATGTTCCCAATCACACTGAAGTTTGAAATTAAAGATGCTATTTGCCTTAAGAAAATTGTATGATTCTCCGCACAATCGATTCGTTTATCAAATGTATTTAATCAGACTTATTGGTTGCCTGGCGAAAACCTTAGACAAAAAAGAACTTCAAATGACCTTAACTCCACCACACGTGAATTGTCTTTGCTTTTGTCATTGTGAATGTTGAAAGCAGTCAAGCTTCAATTACGGAAAAACTGACGTGAAAACAATGTTTACGTTCAATAAACAGGATGTAACTTTACTAGTAGTGAATGCAATCATTGAAAATTTATTTATTTCAATTTTTCTTAGGCATTAAGAATCCAGAATAAAGCTTTTTTAAAAAAAGTTGTCATCAAAACTTTTCCTTTTTCAACTATTTTTTTGTTGGTTCACTTGAGCACGAACTTCTTTCTCTTCAAATGAGTAATTTACGCGAAATTTAAATCACAAATGCAGTTATTTTGAGAAGAGATTTGCATGTCCCTTCTAATCTTCCATACAAAAAGAGCCAAAACCTCCTACATTAGTGGCGAGAATAAACTTTGAAACTCATAAGAATGGTAAATAGCTTTGTTCAGCTGAAGTTAATTCGATTAAATCAAAGGTTTTCTTTTTGCATCAAGTTTGTTTAGCTGAATAGAAATGTCTGTCAGTAATAACAAACTGTGCAGAACGTTTACCTCTGATAAGCGTTGTAACTTATTCTTGTACTTAAAGTGATTCTTTTCAAAGATTTTTAGAAATTTATTTAGTTTGTTTTCGCTTCGGAATCACCGCTATATCAAGACTCAAAGAGGAAGACCTGTCAAATGTGTAAAACTGAAGTAGGAAAGGATTGGTCTACTTATAAATAATAAAAAACAAGTCAGAAGTGAATAGACGAGGCCACTTGAGCACTCATTTGATAAATAACAGCCATTTAGGCTCTAAACACACTAACAGATGTGACTCCGTTGCATGCAAGCAATGCCTGAAACACGTTTTGGATTTGATAGGCATCTGCCAAACCAGCAAACAATCGACCTAAGTGAGCTGTTGAACGGCTTAATTCATCGATGTATGACTTCTCAAAGCTAAATTTAACACTGTAGACTTATGAATATGCTGTCTTTGTCTCGACGCTCTAATAGCGCTGAAAGGGAAGTCTGACAATAAAAAATGAAGAATGAGTGATACTCCAAAGTGTTTATCAAAATTCCTGTACATTGGCTACCAATGCATTAGTCTCCGTGCAACAGGCAACGCTCATTGATTTTTTTCCAACTCCGGTATCTGCGTCCTCTGTCCCGAAATGTGCGAAAGCGAGCAGGAGCCAAGGCAGTCTGGATGGAACAACGTAGATAATCTTTTTCCCGTTAGCGGGTCGTTTCCTGATATTTTTCTAGCGTAAGTACAGCGCACTGCCAATCCATTTACAGGATTGTTTTAACTGTAAGTGAACTTGGAATAGTACGTACATAGCTCTTAAAAAATATTGCTTCTTTGCGTGTACAAACGCGTTAAGTTCAGAGCCGATTTCATATTTTCTGTCCTACAGGGATGAACAAGTTAAGGTCGAAAACACAGGTAAAATGCTTATTCATATAAACCTTAGATTTCGTCACCTATATTTTCAAAACAAAAAAACAAAAAACATAGCTCCCAGTTTTATTTGAGTTTAAGTAAGACTACTAAAAATGGCCCCGAAATTAAGAGCTCGTTTATCTAGAGCCGTGAATGAAATTGCAGCAACCTTGAATTTGAGATATTCAAATAGAATTGCTAAACGAGGACGAGCCTCGAAAAACATTTCCAGAAATTTGAAAAGCAATGGTCGACTTTTGCGCAATGGTAGTACTACAACTAAACCAGTCACCAGCGGAAATAACGGTACCTTATACAGTATTCTTTGCGTATTTTATCTTGGTTTTGGTTCTTAAAGGTTTGATTTACTTCTACTATAATACATTTAATGATTTAACGGCAAGAAAATGACAGGGTCAAAAAAGAAGAATATGGTTGCTTTCAGTTCAATATTACTTATTGTTCGCTGCCTGACTTGTCCGAAGAATGTTTTTTCAAATATCATTTTTAGACGACTAAAAAGATAAGAAATACAGTGTGGCTTTTCAAAATAAAGCTCAAGAAAAACACAGGAACGTGTTTCGTTAAATGGCGTGCAAAGAATAAAGGAAAAAGAAAAACTTTTGTGTTTTAGTTGGGCGTAACAGTTCAGAAGTCGAAGAACACCAAATATTTAAATATGTTTTTTTACTTTGCAATAAATTCAGTAAAAACAGGTGGCTCATTCAATATCAATTATAAACATCCCCTAGTTTTAACTCATCAGCCCAGTCAATGCAAAATAACAGTGCAGGCAGTTTATTAAAACAAAACAATAAACTACAATATCCTAAAGTCTGTGAGGACAAAAATTATTTGATTAATTAACACAGTAACTTATAACTAAGAAACTAAAAATCATTTGCAAAATGACAGAAATTAGATCTCTAAATGTACGATTAAGGAGGTTTGCTTTTGCGTTTAGCGATTCTGCAAGCTTATATATTATTTAAATGGAAACTAGCGAGTAAACTAGTATAGGCTGCGTCGGTGTGTAATAAATACAATAACCAATAAAAGGAAAT
>WUAP02153187.1:0-10659 GCA_015163945.2 Stichodactyla helianthus
TTTCTCATGATTTTTATTATTTTCATGATTTTATTTTATTTTAATTTCTTATTATTTCGTTTATTTATTTTACCCGCACCTTTTACCCGCACCCGCACCCGCACCCGCCCCCGCACTCGCACCATTTACCCGCGACCCGCGACCCGCGACCAAAAGTCAAACTCTCCATCAAAGTATGAACAGATAGACTTCTTTTGAATATATCTTTGTAGTTTTGTTGTAAGTTAAACTAGATTTCAATGTCGACGTCGTTTCGATCGCTGGCTGAACCACAGGGAGCCCACTTTAGATAAAAGTGAAAATGGAAAATAAAATTCAAAAAAATCGTGTTTTATTTATTTTCTGTACTTAAAGTTCGAGATGGTGTGCTAAGCCTAACGCGAAAAATCCGAAAATTCGAGTAACAAAGTAGCAGAACAGTTTTTAAAACGCGCGATTTGGTTTTCCTATATAATTTCCCTATGGCCGATCCTGCTGCTCCTATGCAAATATACATCCCAAAGGGTGGCAAGTAAATATGCCCATCCAACATATAGGAAAAATTACAAAACCAGATTTCGACATCTTTTTAGCCTCGAAATCCCGAAAAAACTTGATCAAAATGTTCCCTAAACTGGGGGATTCATTTATTGAAAAGTCTTTCCGCTCTTCCTCGAAGTTTAGAAGTAGAAAATGCCGTGAACAAAAGTCGTTTCATGCAGATTTTCGTACAAGGTGCTGTACAGCTATGAAGTAAAAATGACGCGTACATTTTCAAACCGTCGACGACAAAGCCAGCCCTACCCTACCAGCGAGCGACTTTTTGTCACGCGTACAAAAATCACGACATGCCACCCCAGAGGTTTATTTTTAATCTTCCGATCATCAAAAGTTTCTTTCAATCAATGTCAAAGACAGCTCTAACATGAATTCAACTGGAGAAAACGAAAGAGGCTTTTCCTACAAGTTGCTTGCAAGAAGTGACGCTATGACGCAGGGCTGTGGAATGAATACCCCTTGGAAGGGGGTTTCAATTGAATGCCACAAGACCCCCATCCTCACGTGTCCAGGAAATGATTACATAATTTAACTTCACGTAACTCATGGAGTCGGAGCGACGATTACGTAACAAAACAGGCTTAAACAGGGAACCTAATGACCAGTGTGCAAACATAAAAACTCTATTTGCGAGCAAATATATAATTTTCACTTTTATCTAAAGTGGGCTTCCTGTGGCTGAACTCTTTTCGCTTGTTTTCATAGACGTTTTCAGCCAAGCATGAATCCTCATATTTTTTTTACATCTTGACCAAAGCTTAGCAATATTTCTAGCTCCTCACTTAAATACGAAATGGTAAGAATTAGGCAGGTAAAAAAATACTTTTTTTCCCTTCAAAAGCAAATACCACTAGATATATTCAAACCAACTACTAGAGATCATTCAAATCCAGCTTGATTTTCATTCGTTCCCTTGACAACCGACAAAAGCAGTGCAATGGTTTCCAAGGGCGCCGCGCGTAAAAGCATCCAAAATATGTTTAAAAATCGTTCTTATCTTAAAATAAATGCTATGGGAATCAAGGGAAAAAAAAAAAAAAAAAAAAAAAAAAAAACTGGTTCGAGATTTCCCCCATCGAATTTCACTCGAAAAAACGGAGCGACTCGAATTCAAAGTGGAATTCCCTCGTCATCCAAGTAATGTTTCAAGTATGAGTTACCGTTACCGAATACGGTAACTCGTACTTGAAAAGACTTAGTATTCTCGTTAATTAGTGCATTTGTAGTTTCTCAAAATGCTAATTATTATTCATCAGTATTTGATTGTAATGAAAATTAAAGCCGGGGAGGGTTTTGATTTCAGCAGGGAAGAGCTGGGGGTGAAGTTTTAAATTTTCATATGAGAGTTATTTGAAATTTCAATATTTGAACTTTGTCGTTTACAAATGTAATTTCTAAAACGTTAGGATGATACAGTGTACTGATTTGTTGTAATAAAATATTCCTTATTATTTTCATTTTCACATGCAGTTACTCTCTCTTGTAACAAGTATTTAAAACTAATAAACATGTTCTTCATATAGTCGTGTTTTTTATTTTTATTAAAATGCTGCGCATGCGCAGATTGAAATGTCATTTATGAGCATCCCACATGAAAGAACCGTAGTTGAAAGAGGAAAACGAAAGTGACTCTAGTGTCAAAAAGCATGCCTTGGACGGGAATAGAAAAGAAGGCAACAGGCTCATTACAAGCCTATTCTTTACTATTCTAGCCATCATGCGTGCCTCGGTTGGAATGAATGAGGCATAGATCACATATACTTCCTTTGGGTTGTGTGATTTATGTTAATTCTAACCAGAATACTTTGAAATGGATTTCTAATATTCATGAATAATTAATGAGGAAATTTGGAAATGTGTCTCTAATAGCATTAAATTTCGTAAACTTTTCTTTGATTTTCTCCTGTTCATAAATGTTAGAAGCTAGATCAAACACTTGAAAGAGTGTTCTATCCAAACACCTCGAAGTCGGTTAAAAGAACTCGGCTACGCCTCGTTTTTTTTCAACCCCACTTCTCGGTATTTGGAAATCGGAAGAAACACTCTTTTCCGTCTTTGATCTATTACTTCAAGTCCTAGTACTTTGAAATCTTTTCAAATACGGTTGGCATTATTCTAAGGGGCTTTATAGGTCACTTATATAGCCTCTTAGTACTGCACGTGATACAAATATAAAGTCCTGATTGGATTGGATTGGATCTGGATACTTATCAATTTTCATTTTTTCCAAATTATTATGAAATATCTCAGTCTTAACAATCGGGGGGGAAACTATTTGTAAGAATTATCCATGCATTTCATCAATTCAGTCACTGTATATCAAAAATAAAGAGGAAACTCCGCTATTAGTAGTACCTAATTTATATATTAAACGTGAATTGTAGCGAGGTGGCCGGGCCGACAGTCTTCTCTGGAAAGGAACTCCAAGGTATTCGCACATAGCCATGAAATTTGTAAGATCTGTACGACACTTCTCCCCAGCTGGGAAATAAATAAGAAGTGATGCGGCGCCTGGCCAGCCTCTTGGAAACATTTAAACATTGCAATTCTCGAATTTTTCACTATTGTTATTGCCGTACATATCTGGGCTCTAGATGTGTAATAGGTGTGTTACTTTTTTCACCGATAATGCAGCTGTTGTCGACATATGAGCTAGAAATAATGGAAAGTTATAGTGCTTAGAAATGAGGTTATTCCGGGCGAAAGACTCTTGGAAATAAATTCGGAAAAATTAATTTCCGACCTCGCTGGGATTCGAACCCACGACCTTCGGATTTGTACTACCGATGCTCTACCAGCTGAGCTACAGGTCAGACTGGGAGCAGGCCGGGGTGAAATAGATGTTGTCGATATAATTAATCGGCAAACTTAAAACGATACGACAGTTATGGTTTTAGTACGTGACTTTGTTTTGAGTTGTTTGCACAATAACATCTTATTTTGTGCACAACATGTACCAGGTTTAAATAATAGTCATGCCGATTCACTTTCACGCTTCCAGGTAGACAAATTCAAACTTAACAGATGCCAGATGTGGACGAGTGCACAACGGAGGTACCAACAAACCTTTTCCAGGGAGTTGGTCTCTCACTTAAGTTTCCAATTCCTTCTACGCTCTGCTTTGTCTGAGGGCCCTCGTACTTCTTGGGGACCGGTCATTATTTAACGGGAGGGGGGCGGGGGAGGGCCAATATTTTTTAAGCGCCAGTTTGGGGAGGGCCACAAGTTTCTGGGGACGAATTGGGTGAGGGTCACGATTTTATTTTTGGCACATCTTGTATCTAGCAACTAACTTCAAATTGGATGAAAGACAATTGGATAAAAATTACTGGAGTTAATCACCATCTTGTTTTAATAGGACATTCATTCTCAATTAACTAGTATATCACTGCATGGGAAAGTGTGAATTATAATTAATTCGACCTTCAGATCTTAAGGAACACACCGTTCAATCGTGAGTTTGGTATCAAAGTATAACAGAAACTCTACAAGTTTGAACACCAAACATTAAATTATGCAAAGTACAAAGGCATCAGTAGAAACGATGCGGGACTTGAAATTCAGGATATTCATAAGGAAGAACTTAATGCTACATATCAGGAATTATAACTTCGATATTTTTCGGTGTGTTTTAAAAATATGAAAAGTTTTCAAAAGTCTTTATTCCATCGCGTTTCGTAACGGTCATTATAGTCTATAAATAACTTTTGTAACACAATGATTAGGTCGCTAGCTTGTTATTTACGTTTTTTCTCCCTAATAATCGGCCAATTTGCCCTCCACACTTCTAAAACTATCGATACAGAAGTGAATTACGAAGTTTTGAGGCAGTTCAGATGCATATTTAAGTGCTACATTTTATCATAAAATATCAATAATAATATCACTAATACTATCGTTGGATATTAGACACGTAGAATGCGTTTCAGTCAACAAAAAATTTACAGAGATGAAACCGTCAGCAAAATTGTCTGACGTTCCAAGTGATTGGAAATGACAAGCCCCTTATAAAAGCGATTGAAAATGGCCATTCTCTAGAAAATAAAGAAGAAACAACTGACTGATCCAAATGCTAGTTAAATACAAATCGTTTCAATCAAACTCGTAGAAATACCCCAACTCGTGATCGAAAGACGGTGTAAGAAAGGGGATAATACGTATACAGTTATCTTGGCCACTCTGGTTTTGAAGTAATATATCTGGACAATGAATGCGACAGGGTATTTCGATTAAAATAAATTAATCATGACTGCAAATAGTATTTTATACCAAAAGAGTGATTTGTGCTTTTTCACGCATGTAATAGGGGTTTGGGTTAAATTACAGTCGCTCCCTCTCTCTGAGAGCAACGGATTCGTGCCATTCACTTGGTCGGTTATAGTTTTGCCATTACAGGTCACGTGCCATTGCTTTTTTTATTTTAATTTTTAATTTTTTTATTTTCCCGAGCTAACGGTTCAAACTCCCTATCTCCAAAATCATGAAACCTTTTGAGCGGTTCAATTCTGAAATGCTTATTATTTAAACCAGTTGCACATGTCGAAATCCTTATGGTGTAAAGGTTAGCACTCCCCTCAACAATTTGAATATTTCGAAAAAGTAGTAGAAGAAAGAAAGAAAGAAGGAAGGAAGGAAGGAAGGAAGGAAGGAAGGAAAGGAAAAGAAGAAGAAAAAGGAAGAGAGAAAACAACAACAACAACAACTCAGAATAGCTGTTATTACGGCTGCATGCAGATGAGATGCAAATAAGCCATTATGCATTGTATTGGCCCGATAGCCTCGACTAAATGATTCTTAAAACAAGAGATTATCTCATTGCGGACTCAGCTGTAATATCAGCTATTTGTTACATTTTTACTTTAAGGTCAGCTGAAATCATAAACTTCTTGCGACACTATATAGTTCCCTGTAAATTTACCGTTTCCTTGTAATAGGCTAAACTCATAAAAGAGAGAACTAGCCTACCTGCTGCAATGACCTGCGTAATTTGAATATCCAAAAGCCTCTCTACTTGTAATTGTGAATACGACTTAAATTATTCCATAATCTCAGTAAAAGAACACAGAATCAACCCGTTGGTTACCTGTATTGACCAACAGTCATATTCGCCCAACTCTGTTTATATCAAAGAAAGCATTTGTAAAGGAGAATATTGTTTTTTATCAGAACGACATTATCCTTTATAAAGAATTTATTAGCCATTGATCAGGAGTTTGGTCCACAAAAGCGGATATACGAACACCTTAGAATCCCAACATGGGTAATAGACCAAAGAGGTTAGTTTACTATAGTAACTCAGTTTTATCAATTTATCTCTGAGTTTTAAAGGTGACAAATTTAATGGGATTTGATTGAAACAAAAGAACGGTTTTGCTTATTCAACCGTAGGATATCCAACTAGCGTTTTTCTTTACAATTCTTCTTTAAATGATGTAAGTCCTTTTTTTACATACTTTGGCCAGACAGGGGGAAAAAAGTTTGAGAAAACGACTAGGGCTAAAAATTAAATTATCCTTGCTACCCTGGCAAAAAAAAAAAAAAAAAAAAAATCGACAATATAAATCATTGGACCCAGCTTCAGTTACGAGGTTTAGTTGTATCATATTACATATTTTTACCTTTTTACTGCCAAAAGCATCCTAAATTTGAATTGGCTCACAATGTTATATCAAAATTGAAGTCCACTTTTCACAGATCCAAGCATAACAGAAATATATCTACAAGTATATATTTTAAATTATATATTTTAAAATTATTTCGGTTATAGCTGGGTCACATGGTTCAAGAAGATATGGAAAGTGACATGGCCCATCCACGTGTTTAGGAACCTACATTCTCACTGGGACACTGCTTAGCCTGTCGCCTGTTTTTATTCTCCAGATATGAAGGCTATGGCAACAAGATAACTGAACAGCGCTAATCGTGCAAACATTTTGGAGCCTAGATTCGAGAACTTTTGTGTTATGCATCACAGGTGAATCAAACCCTAGGATGGAAGTATATGTAAACCTAATAGTGTTCCTGGCATTGTTCTCTCAAAGAGCAAGTAAGTTATGATTATTGAAATGTTATGAAATGCGGAGCATGAGCACCAAGCAACGAGAAAAAGCCATTAGAGCACAGGAGAGAGCCGACAAATACCTCATTGTAAAGGGAGGGCATTAACAGTGCACAAGATCCATCCTTTTCCTTGAACACAAAAATATGCATTTTGTATTTTGTTCACATCGTATATTTTATTACTAGATGCTGTTGCTACGTCCAACAAGCAAAAACATTTTATCGGGTTACGGCATCCATGACAAGCAAATGTCAATACACCATTTCACAGCATGTTCTCGTCGCTCAACCTCAGCCTCGTCAGCATGTAATTATTCTTTAGAATTTGACTTTAGCTCACAATAATGTAAGGTATATATTTAGACCTCAACGAACAATTGAAATCATCAAAAATTCCAAATGCAGTACTCAACTTCTAAAGAATATATTTCACGGTAGCGAGGCTGAGGTTGAGCGACGGGAACTGTGAAATGGTGTATTATTAAGTGTTATACAGCATATGGCTTGCATACTAATGATAATGAATAAATGAAATGACGTGACTCGGATAAACATAAAATAAACCCAGAAGAAAATAATCATCCAGATATGGATTTTTCTGGGTTGATTTTCTCTTTATCTTCTTGTCATCTCATTTATTCATTATCATATGTGTGTCTAATATTTGCTTCGGCCTAATAATAGGCTTAAAGATTCGGCAATAGCAACTAGAAATCTTGCTGGAATCGAGAGGATTCAATTTGATCACGCGGTGGCCATACTGAAACAACAGGTTTTGAATGTCTTGGGTCCCCTTGCCCTCTGCTTTGAGGCCTTTCAGAACGTTCCAAACAAAGGGTTCTTGCTCTCATGGGAATAAATTAAACATGGTCGCCGTGTGAATAAAACCTACATGTTGTCAGGGGTGTTTGTGTTGGACCTGACATATTTCTTTGAGGTAACTATGATGTTCTGATTGGACTATTGAGTGGATCTACGAATTGGGGCATTTTCACCGAAAAAAAGACTTTTCTTAAAATATTCATCAGTTTCTAGTTTATTTATGTTGTAAATTATGACTTACAGAATGTGTATCCCGCTGCAAATTCTACGAAGATCCAAAGAATGGTTACGTGACCTGTGACAGTCTCTTTCACTTGTTCTGCTCTCCTGAGTGTCACCCTGGCTTCCGCTTTGCAGCCAAGCCTGCTGTAGTGTACATGTGCGGTCCGGTGACCGGGGAATGGTTTACATATCCTGTAGGCAGCGGGCTACCTTGGCCTGACTGCATACCAGATGACAGGTAGGCAACCGTTAGCCTGTTTATTTTGTATTCTATAGCTTATTTATTCATTTATATATTTTATCTGGTATCCTGAACAAAGGTAGTTGGTGTCAAGCAATTCCACATGCTCTAAATCGGGTTCCTAACTGGGACTATGGTTTTGACCTCGTCCCTTAATATACTCTAATTGTATGATTGGGATGGGATAATCGAAAAGCAATATATATTGCGATTCCATTTACCCACCACACCTCTTAAAATCAAAGCCAAAAATGCTATCTACAATTGACTCCACCCCTGCAAGAACCAGATTTCTACTATGGGGAAAAAAAAAAAAAAAAAAAAAAAAATTAATTAGGGCTGTCCACAAGTTGCTGGGCAACTTTTAAGCAACTTTTACGATTTCGGGCAACTTTTATACTTTCGATCAACTATTTTTATCTTGGGCAACTTTTGTTCTTTCTTTAATTATCTACGAATTCAAACCGCTTATCAGGCCCAATAAAATGAAGTTGTTTTCTTCTCGTTCAACCATTCAAATACTGTATATATACATCTGGCTTACAGCTTTTGAACACACTTTGTAAAGCATGGTTTACCTGCTGTGGTAAAGGGGTTTTCATTTATTAGTGTATGGGGGGGAGGGGAGGGGGGAGTCGGCAAAATCACTTGTTGTTTTTTCCAAATATTACCCAACCCCCCTTCCTGGATTGGCAAAAATATTATTACTATAGCTACATACAATTAGTAACAAGCCCCCCTATATAGCTTTCGAAAATAACGTGACCCCCCACCCCCCACGCCCCTTCGATTTTGCCGACCCCTCCTCACCTCCCATACACTAATAAATGAAAGCCTCCAAAGGCTTACATGCGATTCAGGGGATCAGTGGTTGTAATTAAATTAAAACAAAATGGCGGATGAATATTTCCAACATCACCTGGTTGTGACGTTTAAAGAAATAGACCTTATTCGCTTGGGCGTATTTGTTTTCCCAATACAGGTCACGTGTCATTCCTTTGGGACTTTTTCCTTTGTTTAATGGTAACACTTGAGAAGATACATTAGTATGGATAAACCTCCAACAAAGAATTGTATTCCCAAGAGGTCTGTATTAGGAAAACATTACGCCCAAGCGAATAAGGTCTATTGGCTGCAAATGCCAGGAAAATATTGTACATTTATGTTGACAAGTTATTAAAGCTGACAAAGGTGCAATTCTATACACGCTATGCATAAAATTAGGCTTTGGGGGCCTGGTAACGAGTTTACACGAAAGCGAGGTCGGTCGGCCCGCTATGTGTTTACAAAACTAAATGTTGTAAGAATTTTGTGATATTTCTCTACCTTTTTTGCTTCAATTTTCGATGCCTTTGAACTGCTGTGTTCCTCAGTGTACTTTTAAGGGTTACCAGAATGCAGAAGGGAAAAATGTTTCATTTTTTATCCAAATGACGCAAATTTACGTAGGAGTTGGATTCATGCGATTCGAAGGTCTAGTCTTACTAAAGCTTGTTCAAGGCATTTCAAGACCACAGACATAAAAAAATCGCTGAATGGAATTGTTACACCAAAGCCAGGATCCATTTTGTCGAAGTTTGCTTGGTCTTTTCAATTTCCAAAGAAAGAGAAAATCACCAACTAAACGTCAAGTGAGGCCCGCTTCAGACGTCGAACTTTCGCCGCGTCTAATCCAATTTCCCGCTAAGAATAACTGCTAAGAAAACGCCCAGAACTACTATATTAGACATCAGCTCTATTACTTTGCACCAGGTGACAGTGTGGGTTGAGTTTGGTATACATAATTCTACTAGTTTCAAAGAAAAACGTCGCTCAACCTCAAAGGCAATTAGATTCGACGCGACAAAGTTCGACATCTGAACTGGACGTAAGTATTACGGCTTCCATCACGACCGAAAGCTGGCCTAGTCCAGTCAGAAGCTATGTTTTCATCAGACTTCAAATTGTCTAACTTAAAAAGCTTGGCTTCAGCATCTTGTAATTTGTTCTCGAGCAGCTGGTATTTCTTTTTCTTTTGTTTTTTCTTTCTTTTTTTTTTCTTTTCTTTTTTTGTTATCGACTTCACGGTCAAACAATCAGACCGCAAGAGCTTCACGACGCACTGACTCGAATTCAGGCATGAGCTGCTTGTTGGTTTCTTCTAGTTGGTTTTTGGCTTTTCTAAGTTCATCAAGCTTCAATTGAATGTCCGATTTTTGTTCTTTTAATTTTTCATTGTCTTTCTTGGATTCTATGAGCAGTTCCTCTACCTTAGGTTCACGAAATTCTTCTACAAATTCGCTAGTCGAAGCTTCTGACTGGCGGACTAGAGCAGCTTTCGGTTGTGATGTAAACTTAATTGAAACCTACACGGAATTGATCCTGGCTAGTTTGAAAATTCCATTCAGCGATTATTTCATGTCTGTAGTCTTGAAATTTGTAAATTTTGTAAACACACAGCAGGCCAAACGACCTCGTTTTTGTGTAAACTCGTTACCAGGCTCCCAAAGCCAAATTTTCATTATACATAGCGTGTATTGTATGAAAAATCATGAAACTAATTAGAAACGTTCAGATTTTTCGAGCAACTTTTAGCTTTTGAAAAACTTTTTTGAGCAACTTTTTTGACTTTTTGGAGCAACTTGTGGACAGCCCTATTTTCAAGAGCTACTTTTTTATTTTACCGCTCTATTTTATGCGGAAGTCGCTTTTTCCTTCAAGTAAGGCCCCGTCCACACTAATGCGTTTTCGTTTGAAAACGCATACTTTTCGATGCGTTTTGGCCTTCCGTCCACACT